>JAYESA010001436.1:0-42500 GCA_036927795.1 Iris macrosiphon
TGAAATCATGCTTATGTGGAAGAGGATGGTCGCTCCTATGTCACACAACTTCTCTGAGTGACAACAACTTTTATCATCAATAGCTCGTTCCGTACGACAAGAGTTCTCATTGCTTCTGACTACTGTATCTACTGAAAAATCTTCAAATTCTATAGCCAAAACCTCCATATTTTCTACTTTAAGGTCCTGACATACGAAGACATACATCTTTATAACAATAGGAGTCATGAGGATATAGCAACATTTCTTTCCCAAACATCACATTGGCATTTGGTGGATCTTGCATAGATCCTTTACACTCCGTACCACCTTCAGCTCAGTTGATTAGCCTCCCATACAGCTATTGGCAGAGCCACTTGTTCACATACTCAGTGGGACATTGAGGTAGTCAAACATGGTAAGAGCCCAAGAGGCTTGCATGACAATATGTGCAACTTGTGTTAATTCTGAACATTTTGCTCAAGTCTCAATCTTCAACCCATGTATCTAGCTAAAGTTTAACTCACCAAACCCTCTGAACTCTGACCAAGATACTAGACAAGCTACCAGCAATACACATTTCTACTTAATTATCATATCCGTGAAATTTTACTATATTATGTAGGAACTCGTGTTGGCACTGAAAAAAAGTTGGTCTGTTGACAGGCCGGATCCAGATAGATTCATGAAGATAAAATGACCATTTCAAGCTCTCTAAGCCCAACTCAAGCTAAGCAAATAACCTCTAGTTCTGTGGAAGCAAAACAAGGATTTGAATAAAACTTCCAAGGCACTGTGTGCTTCCGAGCTAAAGAACACAAAAGCAGTCGTTGTCAGCACCGCTTCGTGCACCCTAGTTTTGCAGTGTTGTGTGCTTCTTCTTCCTCGCCGTTGTGTGCATCATGATTCCGCGGCAGTGTGAGTTGTTTCTTCTGCAGAACTGGATACATAAATGCATCCACAGAGCTAAGTGCCCAATAGCTTCAGTGCCGCTGTTGCTAACCGACTTAAGCGGTTGTCAAGGACCTATGTCCTTAGTGGGATGCCAGGTACAACACCCATGTTAGTGGCGGGTTGCTAACCACCCCCATTAATAGGTGGGATGCTTCCGTAGAGCTGAGTGCCCAATTGCTTCTGCACCGTTGCTGCTAACCGACTGAGCGGTTGTCAAGGACCTACGTCCTTAGTGGGATGCCAGATATAGCACCCACGTTGGTGGTGGGTTGCTAACCACCCCATTAATAGACATCTTGTCTTCTGTGTGGAAAGGAGGATAACATGGATACTTATTTCCACTACTGATGGTCAACCTGTTGCTAGTCCAGCAAGGTATGTGATGTAGCTCCGCGAAAGGCTGCTAGAGGTGTTCCCTCTATAAATATCCTAGGGCATTGCTGAAATTGGGTCTTCTACCATTCTCAAGAATTTCACTCCACACATATAAGAAGAAGACCCCCAAGGCCATTCCTTTCCTTTGGTTGATAGTCATTTGACACTGCAACAGGAGATCGGTCCTAAGCGATCCCGATCTCTCTCAAGTCACGCATGCTACGAATTTCTATGCAAAAGACACTTTAACAAAAGAGTGTCTATCATTCAGCTTGGCATTAAGATTTCGATGTCTTGGAGTTCTGAAGCATCCAAGAAGAACTAATCACCGTCAAGAAGAACCCCTATCTTGGATTCGGATCGTCAACGAAACAAAATGGCCGCACGCTAACTAAGACTTCATCGCCACATTTTTCCGAACTGTATAATCTGTAGCAATTAATTATAGAACTTCTGTTGTAAAGTTGTAATTCGTCTACATTTAATATAAATTTTCCTTCGTGCATTCTTATCGAGAAACAACTCAGTTGGTGATGTTACTTGTTAGTAGAAAAAACAGGTTTCAATTAATGGAACAAAGAAAATGTATATTAGGTATCTCTGTAAGTCAATGGAGAGTTACATGAATCTTACATCAAGCTATTAGAAAAATAGAGGGAACCTCGTTGTCATGCTTCAAGATAATCATGTAACATGCTGTGTAACAAATAACCCCACAAGTTCTTCTCAATGAACTTGAAAATTGAATATTCCTCGAAACAGGCCATTGTGTATTATACTATTATTTCAGGCCAACATTTTATATTACAAAAACATTAATAACCTTTGAATATGCATGGTCTATACAAGTGCTTTTTCAAACCATTAAAACTTTTATTGTAGGCAATGACTAGAACCATCACGGATCAGCTCATGTGGAGGGCCATCCATCTATCCAACCAGAATAGCAAGTCAGCCACCAATGCATGCTTCACTTTTGTCTTACCAGCAGATGTGGTGAGTGCCCTCCTTGCACATGCTCTCAGTTCCCTCTGTAGCATACAAAATCACACCATCCATGTGAACCAACTTAGAATCTTCCACATTTGGTGCCATGACAATTGGTGAAACCCCTTGACCTCCCATTCAAACTTTCACACTTGGGTTTGAGCTCTTTAAGTACTGGATGGATCATGGGCCTAGGTGTAGTATTAAAAAAGCTCATTGACATGCATGTATTATAAGTTGAATCCATATGTCAACCTGGGATGAGTATTTCTCAAACTCCAAAACCATTGCTTTTCTTTTTCAGAAACTCAAATTCATGCTTCTTATAACTTCTATCGATATTATAAACCTCCCATTTGAAGCCAAGAAATTAGCAAGCTTTTAAAATGTTAAGCACAAACATAGTTTTCAGTTGGTTTGTTATATCAAAGTTCAACAAGTATAATCTATGTTATAGTTACACCGATGTGGTTTTGGTGTCTCCTAGTATATTTTGGAGAATATTTTGGAGAGTTTTAAGTCGTGTCTAATGTGTGTTGTGTTGTATTGTATGTTGCTGCCTCCTTTGGAAAAAAACAAACTTCCCTTCAATACTTTTAGTCCCACATCGTACGGACCATCTCAAGAGTGTGTTGTTTATATTAGTTCTTCTTTTTTGCTTCCTTGTGGATTTGTGTGGGGAGCCCTATGGACCACACACACGCAGTCGTCTGATTTGGCTCGATTCGACGTGTGTAACGGATGCAGGTACGTGTCCACATCTGCGAGCGCCGAATGCCGATTCGATTCATTTTTAGGTTCGGGTTGAGACCCTAAATATCTTTTTGCTCCTTTATTTTTGGACCGGTCAGGTACGTGCCCACATCTGCGGACAGCGAATGCCGATTCGATTCTTTCTTCAGGTTCAGATTGAGACCCTAAACATCTTTTTGCTCCTTTATTTTTGGACCGGTTTGCCTCATTTATTTTTTAACGTTGGACATTTATATGTCCAGGTTCATTCCCTCGTGACAGCTCCTTATACAACTTTTTTTCCCACGTTTCTGTCATTGTTTTTTTCTTAACGACTGTTTATTAGCCTTTATTCCTGTCCGTTGGAGAGGGATTGGACTCCCTATATAACATGGTTTTTCCTTTATTGATGTACTCGAAAATTATTCTACATCATAATTCTCTTCTACGAAAAAACTTGCTTCCTCTCGTTCTTCCTTCCAACAACATTCTGTACTTTAATTTCTTGCTCTTGACAGAGCTAAGTCAGGATCATTCTTTTCGAGTTGTGTGCAATGAAGAGAAGCCGGTAGTACGGGAGTTTTACTACTAGAAGCATTCGAAATACGTCTAAACATAGATCTCGGATCAACTCTTAGGACAATACTTCGTGCACGATTTCTCCAGAGGTCGGTAATCTTAATTTTGTTTCATTCTGTTTACAGGTTAAAAAATATATATATATATATTTCTAACATGTTGAACATGACATGCTTGATAGAGCATAGCCAGCAGAGTTTCGAAAAATATGTAAAATGAGTGAGATAGTAAGCATCATTTATTACAACTGTCCAATGACCTGTCCCTCTCAAATCTGCTGTCCGAAATTTGTCCGAAATCACTACCCCCCATTTTTTTTAATAATGTTGGGGCCCACAAATTTATAGGTGGGAGGACAAAATTTACGGACAGGATTAACCGGACAACTGATCTCGTCCGGTCTCATTGACACTGACACAGATCATAACAACTATTATTTTTACTTCCACTTTCCATACCGAATCAATGCTCACACAAATCATAACAACTTTCACTTTCATCACCACCAGTGACTGACAAGTCACCCCTTGACACGTGTCAACTTTGTCAGTATGTATAGTTGTTCCCTATAATAATAATAATTATTCTGACTATTTGAAGCTAGCAATTTCAAAAGTAATATTAGTTGTTCTATACTATAAAAAAATTTATAGACAATTATAGAGAAAAATAAAAGAAACACCTACTTTGGTGATGGTCATCGAAGTCGAGGCTGAGATCTTTAGTTCGGCGACGACAGCAAATTAAGCTCCTCATCATTGACTAATTGGTTTTATGAAGCTCCAAAAGCTGCTAATTAATTTATCAATAACATCCACTTCACTGCTTCAAAAAGAAATAAATAAAAAGTAAGTAAAAGAATTATAAAAAGAATACTTTTTCTTTAAAAAAGTTCACCTTTTCCCCCTTAATTTCACTTCCGTCGACTTTTATCTTACCAAAAAATATACATATATTGTCTTTAAGACATTCAATTAATTTAGAGCAGAGGTTGGTGGTAAGAAATAAATGTTATTGGAAAAAGAAAGAAAAGAAGAAGAATCAATTTGAATATAGGACATAATAAATGTGAACTTTTCAAAAACCGAATCTTTAAGAGGATCTACAAGAGAAAGAGAAAAGGTGGCAACTTTCTTTCAAAACACACACTTAAAAATCGAATTTTGAATGTCTGGCCATAAATGCGAGATACAAAATTTTCAATTTTGAAAAGATATAGAACATAAAAAAGAAGATGGTAACTTTTTTTCCCCCCTAAAAATATACACTAAAAATCTCTCCTAATTTTTGTTTCTAAAGAAGGAGAGATCTGGTAAGGAATTGAAAGTTGAATGGCACATCTTGGCATCTGGAGCTGTGGGAATCATGGAAATGAGACTTTTCGAGAGAGAGAGAGAAGAAGAAGACGTACGGACCTCAAATTAGTGAAAGGAGAGAGCTTTGAGCTGTGTTATAGCGACTATTAGTAGATCGATCTGTACAAAATCTCACAGTAACAATATCAGAGAAAGAACAAAATATACAGAGAGAAGGGGAGGGAGAGTTTTCAATGTATTCACCTGAGCTTTCATTGAGAGAGAGAGAGAGAGAGTTGAGAAACTTAGAAAAAATTGGAATTTTTAGGAAGAAGCAGCAGAAAACAGATATTTGTGGTTCGAGCCTCCGGTCGAAAAAACCGGGTGCATTTAAAGCCTGCAAAATCCGGTAGGGTTCGGTTTGAATTTGCTGGGCCGGAAGCGGATCTCGATGGGAGGATCCGATCCGACAGAAGAAGGGCGGGTTCGGGTTTCGAAAAAATTTGAACGGCGAGTGAGGCGGAGCGGCGCCCACGGCGGTGGGGCCCACTTTTGGGGGTGTGGAGGAGAAATTAAATGTGAATGGAAACAAAAGTCAATCACTCGTAAGGTAGAGTAGATCATAGAGGTCTAGGGAGGAATGTTGTTGTTTTTAAATCCCAATGGAGTTTTGAAATAAAATCAAAATATTTCAGGAAATTAAGGTGGAAGTTATCAATTTATTTTTATTTTATTTTATTTTTTTGGTGAAGAGAGCTTATGTCCCCTCCTCCTCCCACCCCCACCCCCCTACACACACACACACACTCTTGATTTGGGCATAAGAGGAATACTATGACTACAATCAAATGCATATAACTTTTTTATAACTGTCACATGGCGTTCACGTTGCGATCGTTCATTAGAGGAGTGAAAAAAGGTGGAACCCGATAGCTGTTCAAGTGGTTGTCACATGACCGAAACGTCACATGACAGTCGTTCATTGAAAGAGAGATTGGGCCGGAGGTAGCCCACATAGTAGGAGGATGAGAGGGTTGTAAGCATTTGGTAGTAAACTTAGCATTATTTGGACAAAAAAGGATTAATAAGAGGATCATTAGTAAGTTCTATTCCACATTCTATATTCTAAATTTAAAATATAGGATCTCATTTGGTAGAATAGTAAGTCTCATTTCTAGTTACAATTTCTAAATTTTGAGTTCAATTTCACCCATGGGAGTTATAGATTGAGCCTCCCAATTTCTATATTCTAGATTGTATGAACTCATTTTATAGAATAATAAGTCCCAATTTAGAGCCCAACTTTCTAGATTCTAGATTTTACATTTTTTTCGCACAATATTTAGGACCTGGGCTCACTTTATCATTTTCTACTACTCTCATACAAATTCAACGCTTTCTACGTTTATCTTGTGTCACGCCCCGGTTCCATGGATAAGGAACCGAGATACGTGGCAATGGCCAGCAGTGTACTTCGGTGGGCTTTCCAATCTAATGGGCCCGTCGGAGTACACTTAAGCTGTGAAGTACAATAAATAACCCATCATATAACACAAGTGTACTCAATCTAAATCTCATCCACAAGCAGCAATATAAGAGCACAATAGAAGTAAATACAACCACTAATGTGCAGGAAGAAAAATATCCAAATAAGTATCAAGTACAAATACTAGAGTAGTCACATGGGGACAAACCCACTAGTACAAATATACTGGAATAAAAGTAAGCAATAAGATAACTTGGGACGGCAGCAGGTAACTAGGTAATGATACCGTCCCAAGGAAAGAGTCACTACCAGCGATCAGGCGAAGTCCTCAGGAATGACCTCGTCCTCGGCAGTGAGTACAGCTGCTGGATAGATGCCCGGTCCGTACTCCTCCGGGTAATCCTCGTGGCCTACACCTGAAAGGGAACCAGGTCCTCAGAGGGACGTAACAAGGTACAGAAAAATAACATGCCAGGTAAACAGATAGTACAAGTGCAACAACAGGGTAATCTAGTACAACCAAACAAGTGAGACACAGTTAAAGACAATGTTCGACGCGTGGGCCGTCCAAAATAAAACCGTAGCTCCGGACACGGAAACACACGGCACATACCGCAGCTCCGGACAAAGAGTCACACGGGTGAAACAGCTGCACTAGATACAGGTATCACTACAAAATACTACATATATATAAGTGCGTGCAGAGTAGCCCAAACGTCTAGTAACTGTCTTTCCCTTCCCAAGCGGTCAACGATTGTGCGTTGACCCTAAACCTCTAACTACAGTCTCGACACAAGGAATTAACTCAACAGACGCGACCCTAAGGTCGTCCCAGTCTCTGGTCATGATGTCAGTATCAGGATACAGGAATCTGGCACGATCACAGTGTATGAGTGTGTCCTGGGGTATCGATGTACTCAGGTACGTGCATCAAGTTGCTATGAAGCATCTAGTAATTATTCTAAGACGTTAAGTCGAATGTCAACACCCGGTTGTGAACCGGACACGGAGTATCGATCATCAACATAAATACGCGCACGAGTACATAAAGAGCAACAATATCTGTAAACTGAAATACAGGGTGGCAAGGTACACTTGCCTGTGTGCGGCTGCTGATGACGGGGATCTGGTACCGCGTCCAAGTCCTCAGGTCCCGCAGTACCTAGAGATGAATTACAAACCAGAATCAATAATCTATTCAACGTCAAACAGGAATGAGACACACATCTATTCCTAAGCTCAGTCTCAATCTCAAATAATTAACTAATATTTCACAGTCCTAAATCTCTGACCCATGATCCGATATAATACCTATTTCAAAATCAATCCCCTGCTCCCAATGTCCATCACCCTTTTTAATTATCATTTTATTTTCCGTCATAGTTTTAAAACAGCTAAACCACAATAACCAATGTATTTTTAATAATTAGGATAACCGTCTCATATGGCATTAACATCCACCCTCATTTTATATCCCAATTTCCATCCTTGCATGCATGTATTTCATATTCTCAATCAATTCTTATTTAAACCGTAAATACTTGATTTAGCATTTATTTTTCAACCATGCATAATATTCATAACCTCTATTTAAAATCAAACCCTAACCTCACCATTGATCCTAATCTCTTTTTATCATCACATGCTCACCTATATTACACTACAACAACACATCCTTTATGTGAACTCAAACTTACACAAATCCATATATATATCAAGAACCCTCATTCAAATCGTACTTAAACCATAAATGATTTATTTAGCATTTCTTTCCACCATGTATATATTCATGACATCTAATCAAGATCAAACCCTATACTCCCATGAAATTCTTTCATCATTTAATAATTACTTATGTAAACACCAACCTAACCTACATTATTACATGCTCAAAAATATACTACACTATACTTACATATATAAACCCTAACAATATATATGAACACATCCATAGCTAACATTCCACACATCCCCATATGTGAACAACACAATAACATGCTATTAATAATCTGGAAATTTTTTAAACAAGAGGGGGGAGAGGATCGTATACCTCGACGAGGAGTTCGTCGGCCGGAGGGGTGATGGCCGGAGGAGGATGGGAGAGTGGTGCAGGAGGAGGAAGGAGTCAAGGCCGGAGGGAGGATGGCCGGGGGCAGCCGTGGGCCGCCGGAGTGGGCTGCACGGCCAGAGGAGCTGGACCGGCTGCTGGTGTGGGGCGGCTGCCGCTGCTCCGCCGGGGCCGGCTGCTGATGTGGGGCGGCTGCCGCTGCTTCGCCGGGGCCGGCTGCTCCGGTCTGGACCGGCGGTCGGGGGAGGATGGCCGGCGGTCGGGGGCAGCAATGGCCGGAGTGGTGGTGATGCTTCAAGTGGGAGGAAGAATGGTGAAGTGAGGAAGAAGAGAGAGTGGTTTCTTCATGAGGAAAGAATGGAGGAAGAATGAGTGAAGTTTCCTTTGCATGAAAGAATAAATGGAGGAGGAGAGAGAGATTTTATGGGGATTAGGGCCGGTTGGTTTTTGGTTGAGGGTGGGGTGAGGAGTTACTTTATAGGGGTGTGTGTGGAGGAGATGGGGGGTTGGGATCAACCCATTCAAAATGAATGGTTGAGATTGTTCATGAAGAGGAGAGGGTTTCTTCATGAGGGTGAATGCATGGGTGTGAATGGGACCCCATTTTGGGACCCTCTCATTAGTTCTTGGCCAATAGGGTGTTGCCACATAATTTAATAATTGCGACTTAGCCCCCGTAAATTCGAGAAATTGCATGGACACATAAAATGACACAAAAATTTCGGAGAAAAATATATTTAGAAATTTTTATGGTGAGAGGGGATTGTGTGTTAGGCATGGGTTTAATTAGGAAGACATTGGGATTAATTTAGGATTAAAAATGGGATTTATAAAGTTGGTATTCCCGATTAAAATAGAAATAAAGTGTCTCGCGAATTTAATTTAATTGGGGCACTTGGGGTCAAAATCCAGAAATGACGCAAATACCAAAAATGGTGGGGGCTTGGAGTCAGTCTTGGACCCTTTAGTTGGCCCGGCTCAACGGATTAAGTTGGTATCCTAAAATTTAGGGTAACGACACAGGTGTCCGACACGGAATTAATTATGTGTTACTATTTCGGAATGTTGCGCAATTAATTTAGAGCACACAAAAAAATTAATATTAAAAGACGAAAAAGTCCAATGCTTAATTTGGCGGGTCAGGTCAGAAGTACAAAAATTGAACGGAATTTATGGGCTGATATTGGGCTCCGAAAAATCAGAAAATGATAGGGCACGTCAAGGGTTTTAATTAATTGAATTAAATTCCAGATAAATTATCTCTACACTAAACCTCGACATCTGCTATCAAAATTTTCCAAATCCACTCTAACTATCTACAGAATAAATCGAGGGGGTTTACATTCTTCCCAACTTAGAAAAAATTCGTCCCCGAAATTAAAAGTAAAGCACGATAATATCCAACAGAATTTTTAAAATAGTCTAGTAATCAAATATCGTACGTAAAATCGTACCTTGCTCCTCAAATAAGTACGGGAACCGCTGCCGAATAGAATCCTTGCGCTCCCAAGTAGACTCGCCTGGCGAATGGTGCTTACATGCCACTCTGACCAGTCGAATCGTCTGCCCTCTCAAAGTCTTCTCGCTGCGATCGAGGATCTCAACTGGCTGCTCTACGTAAGACAGACTAGGCCCGACTGTAATCTCCGAATGATCAAGCACATGGCTAGGGTCTGCGACATATCTCCTCAGCTGCGATACGTGAAATATGTCATGTACTCCCTCTAATGATGGAGGTAATGCAAGACGGTAAGCCACTTTGCCAACTCGTTCCAAAATGTCAAAAGGTCCGATGTACCTCGGACTCAGCTTACCTCTGCCTCCGAATCTGATGGTACCACGGGTAGGCGATATCCTAAAAAATACATGGTCACCCTCCTTGAACTCTAATGGTCTGCGGTGCGCATCTACCCAGTGTTTCTGTCTGTCCTGTGCTGCGCGCAGGTGGCTCTGAATCTGCTTGACCTTCTCCACTGTCTGTGTCACCAACTCTGGACCAAGTATCTGACGCTCTCCCACGTCACTCCAACAAACTGGCGACCTACATTTCCTGTCGTACAGTGCCTCATAAGGTGCCATCTGTATGCTGGCCTGGTAACTATTATTGTAGGAGAATTCCACCAAGTGTAGGTGGTCCTCCCAAGATCCTCCAAAATCAATCATGCAAGCTCTCAACATATCCTCTAATATCTGTATCGTGCGCTCTGACTGTCCATCAGTCTGTGGGTGATACGCAGTGCTGAACTTGAGACGAGTTCCTAGGCTCTCCTGCATACTCCGCCAAAAATGTGACGTGAATCTGGAATCACGATCCGATACGATGCTAACAGGCACTCCATGTAATCGTACTATCTGCCTCATATACATGTCAGCTAGTATCTCTGTGGATTGCCCAACTCTGAAGGGCAAGAAATGTGCAGACTTGGTGAGTCTGTCTATGACAACCCAAACTGCATCCTTCCCGCTAGGGCTCCGCGGGAATCCTGTGACGAAGTCCATGGTAATGTGTTCCCACTTCCACTCGGGAATAGGGAGTGGCTGCAATAATCATGCAATCCTCTGGTGTTCAGCCTTGACTTGCTGACAAACTAAATACTTCGCCACAAATCTTGCAATTTCCCTCTTCATCCCATGCCACCAGAAATGCTGTCTCAAGTCTCGGTACATCTTCGTACCCCCGGAATGAATGGAATAAATTGAGCTATGAGCCTCGGTCATCAATTCTTGGCGTAGCTCACCACTCGGAATATATAGGCGATCTCCGCACCTCAACGTTCCATCTTCATGAATCCTGAGTCCCATCTGCATGCCTGCTTCTGTTCTCTCTCGCAGACGTCGAAATCTCACATCTGTAGGCAATGCTGCCTTGATCCTCTCAATCAAAGTAGACTGAACCTCAAGACTGGCCATCTGTCCATCCATGCCTGTCAATACGATCTCTATCCCAAGCTCCTGGAGATCCTCTAGCAACTGTCGCTGCATCGTCAAAAAGTATGCCATGGGCTTCCTGCTTAAGGCATCCGCTACGACATTCGTCTTGCCAGGGTGGTACTGCAATTCAATGTCATAATCTGTCATCAACTCTAGCCAACGTCTCTGCCTCATGTTGAGCTCCTTCTGCGTGTAGACGTACTTCAGGCTTTTATGATCTGTATAAATCTCAACACGCTCACCATAAAGGTAATGTCTCCATAGCTTTAGTGTAAATATCACCGCAGCTAGCTCCAAGTCGTGCGTCGGATAGTTCTTCTCATGATCCAGCGTCTCGGGGAACATCGCCAGGCTGTGCGATACGTTCACTGCGGAGATTCATAACTCTGAAAAGAAGTCATGACTGCGATCAACGTTTGAGGAAAATAAATAAGATGCAATTTGGTAAACGATATCGAGATAGAGGTGTCATGTGAAGGTTTCAAACTTTGCAGATGAGATTTCTAACTCTATTCCTAATTTGCAGGCTCGCTTGGCACAGTCAGGTGACCAAGACGATTTTAAATCGGACCTGCATGGGTCACCACAAAAACCTTGTCATGCCCCGGTTCCATGGATAAGGAACCGAGACACGTGGCAATGGCCAGCAGTGTACTTCGGCGGGCTTTCCAATCTAATGGGCCCGTCGGAGTACACTTAAGCTGTGAAGTATAATAAATAACCCATCACATAACACAAGTGTACTCAATCTAAATCTCATCCACAGGCAGCAATATAAGAGCACAATAGAAGTAAATACAACCACTAATGTGCAGGAAGGAAAATATCCAAATAAGTATCAAGTACAAATACTAGAGTAGTCACACGGGGACAAACCCGCTAGTACAAATATACTGGAATGAAAGTAAGCAATAAGATAACTTGGGACGGCAGCAGGTAACTAGGTAATGATACCGTCCCAAGGAAAGAGTCACTACCAGCGATCAGGCGAAGTCCTCATGAATGACCTCGTCCTCGGCAGTGAGTACAGCTGCTGGATAGATGCCCGGTCCGTACTCCTCCGGGTAATCCTCGTGGCCTACACCTGGAAGGAAACCAGGTCCTCAGAGGGACGTAACAAGGTACAGAAAAATAACATGCCAGGTAAACAGATAGTACAAGTGCAACAACAGGGTAATCTAGTACAATCAAACAAGTGAGACACAGTTAAAGACAATGTTCGACGTGTGGGCCGTCCAAAATAAAACTGTAGCTCCGGACACGAAAACACACGGCATGTACCGCAGCTCCGGACAAAGAGTCACACGAGTGAAATAGTTACACTAGATACAGGTATCACTACAAAATACTACATATATATAAGCGCGTACAGAGTAGCCCAAACGTCTAGTAACTATCTTCCCCTTTCCAAGCAGTCAACGATTGTGCGTTGAACCTGAACCTCTAACTACAGTCTCGACACAAGGAATTAACTCAACAGACGCGACCCTAAGGTCGTCCCAGACTCTGGTCATGATGTCAGTATCAGGATACAAGAATCTAGCACGATCACAGTATATGAGTATGTCCTGGGGTATCGATGTACTCAGGTACGTACATCGAGTTGCTATGAAGCATCTAGTAATTATTCTAAGACGTTAAGTCGAATGTCAACACCCAGTTGTGAACCGGACACGGAGTATCGATCATCAACATAAATACGTGCACGAGTACATAAAGAGCAACAATATCTGTAAACTGAAATACAGGGTGGCAAAGTACACTTGCCTGCGTGCGGCTGCTGATGACGGGGATCTGGTACCGCGTCCAAGTCCTCAGGTCCCGCAGTACCTAGAGATGAATTACAAACCAGAATCAATAATCTATTCTACGTAAAACATGGATGCGATACACATCTATTCCTAAGCTCAGTCTCAATCTCAAATAATTAACTAATATTTTACAGTCCTAAATCTCTGACCCATGATCCGATATAATACCTATTTCAAAATCAATCCCCTGCTCCCAATGTCCATCACCCTTTTTAATTATCATTTTATTTTCCGTCATAGTTTTAAAACAGCTAAACCACAATAACCAATGTGTTTTTAATAATTAGGATAACCGTCTCATATGGCATTAACATCCACCCTCATTTTATATCCCAATTTCCATCCTTGCATGCATGTATTTCATATTCTCAATCAATTCTTATTTAAACCGTAAATACTTGATTTAGTATTTATTTTTCAACCATGCATAATATTCATAACCTCTATTTGAAATCAAACCCTAACCTCACCATTGATCCTAATCTCTTTTTATCATCACATGCTCACCTATATTACACTACAACAACACATCCTTTATGTGAACTCAAACTTACACAAATCCATATATATCAAGAACCCTCATTCAAATCGTACTTAAACCATAAATGATTTATTTAGCATTTCTTTCCATAATGTATATATTCATGACATCTAATCAGGATCAAACCCTATATTCCCATGAAATTCTTTCATCATTTAATAATTACTTATGTAAACACCAACCTAACCTACATTATTACATGCTAAAAAATACACCACACTATACTTACACATATAAACCCTAACAATATATATGAACACATCCATAGCTAACATTCCACACATCCCCATATGTGAACAACACTAAATAACATGCTATTAATAATCTAGAAATTTTTTAAACAAGAGGGGGGGAGAGGATCGTATACCTCGACGAGGAGTTCGTCGGCCGGAGGGGTGATGGCCGGAGGAGGATGGGAGAGTGGTGAAGTAGGAGGAAGGAGTCAAGGCTGGAGGGAGGATGGCCGGGGGCAACCGTGGGCCACCGGAGTGGGCTGCACGGCCAAAGGAGCTGGACCGGCTGCTGGTGTGGGGCGGCTGCCGCTGCTCCGCCGGGGCCGTCTGCTGATGTGGGGCGGCTGCTTCTGCTCCGCCGAGGCCGGCTGCTCCGGTCTGGACCGGCGGTCGGGGGAGGATGGCCGACGGTCGGGGGCAGCAATGGCCGGAGTGGTGGTGATGCTTCAAGTGGGAGGAAGAATGGTGAAGTGAGGAAGAAGAGAGAGTGGTTTCTTCATGAGGAAAGAATGGAGGAAGAATGAGTGAAGTTTCCTTTGCATGAAAGAATAAATGGAGGAGGAGAGAGAGGTTTTATGGGGATTAGGGCCGGTTGGTTTTTGGTTGAGGGTGGGGTGAGGAGTTACTTTATAGGGGTGTCTGTGGAGGAGATGGGGGTTGGGATCAACCCATTCAAAATGAATGGTTGAGATTGTTCATGAAGAGGAGAGGGTTTATTCATGAGGGTGAATGCATGGGTGTGAATGGGACCCCATTTTGGGACCCTCTCATTAGTTCTTGGCCAATAGGGTGTTGCCACATAATTTAATAATTGTGACTTAGCCCCCGTAAATTCGGGAAATTACATGGACACATAAAATGACACAAAAATTTCGAAGAAAAATATATTTAGAAATTTTCATGGTGAGAGGAGATTGTGCGTTAGGCACGGGTTTAATTAGGAAGACATTGGGATTAATTTAGGATTAAAAATAGGATTTACAAAGTTGGTATTCCCGATTAAAATTAAAATAAAGTGTCTCGCGAATTTAATTTAATTGGGGCACTTGGGGTCAAAATCCGGAAATGACGCACAGGCCAAAAATGGTGGGGGCTTGGAGTCAGTCTTGGACCCTTTAGTTGGCCCGGCTCAACGGGTTAAGTTGGTATCCCAAAATTTAGGGTAACGACACAGGTGTCCGACACGAAATTAATTATGTGTTACTATTTCGGAATGTTGCACAATTAATTTAGAGCACACAAAAAAATTAATATTAAAATACGGAAAAGTCCAATGCTTAATTTGGCGGGTCAGGTCAGAAGTACAAAAATTGAACGAAATTTATGGGCTGATATTGGGCTCCGAAAAATCAGAAAATGATGGGGCGCGCCAAGGATTTTAATTAATTGAATTAAATTCCAGATAAATTATCTCTACGCTAAACCTCGACATCTGCTATCAAAATTTTCCAAATCCACTCTAACTATCTACAGAATAAATCGAGGGGGTTTACATCTTGTTAAAAAAACATTGGACTCCAAATTGTATTGGAGAATTCCAACTACTAATGATACTCTAATGGTAGAGCACTTAATTCTCTTTTTCCTTAAAAAGTTTGACTAAATATGTCTACATGATTACTTCTATATTGCCTATTTGCCTTTGATACTTCTATGTATACCTCTTTAGGTGGAATGAATGAAGTTAATCATCTTAAGTTGTTCTAATATTTATTGTAGTATTTTCTTTCAATGCTTAGATTGTTATACATATTGCTATACTACCAATAATCGCAATAAAAGTAGCAACATTTTTCATAAACATTGTGTGTTGTTACGATCAAAACAACCACAACACCACCTATAATAATGTTTGTACTCATTTATGTTTTGGGTCAAGTTGGATATTTTAGTGAACTTCAACCCTCATTAGTCCTAATTCATGTACGTGATCGAGCTACTAGAATCTTCCTAGTCCATCACGTAGAGAGGGATTATGAGCATGAAGCAGTTACAATTGTCCACAGTGTAGTGGTGATAAGGCATGGAAGGAGCGAAGTTTAAATAAAAGAAACAAAACATTGTTAGCTCAAAGATTGAATTGAGTTGTTTTTTTAATAACATTTTGACATAATATACGGATCCGACGTAACGATTGGAACTTTTGTCAAGCGGCTTATAACATGAAATGATACAGAGGCGATGTTCCAATACATTACGTCATGTATAGGGTGCTTCAGCTCCTGCCGCAACGCTCCAAGGCTCTAGAGTTAGCTCAATGCCTTAGCGCGCACGAGGGGATACTCCGCACCGAATGAGGTTCTCTTGCACCCTGCAAGCAATCTGGTGGGTTATCAGTACATTGAATCCACTGGTGATACCAATTTGTCACGCCCCAATCTTCCGCCTGGTGGTAGTCCGATACCACCAGGCGGGAGATTGGGGCATGACAAATTGGTATCAAATTGCTCTGATACCAATTTGTCATGCCCCAATCTCCCGCCTGCTGGTAGTCCGATACCACCAGACGGGAGATTGGGGCGTGACAAATTGGTATCAGAGCAATTTAATACCAATTTGTCATGCCCCAATCTCCCGCCTGGTGGTATCGGACTACCAGCAGGCGGGAGATTGGGGCGTGACAAATTGGTATCAAATTGCTCTGATACCAATTTGTCACGCCCCAATCTCCCGCCTGCTGGTAGTCCGATACCACCAGGCGGGAGATTGGGGCATGACAAATTGGTATCAGAGCAATTTGATACCAATTTGTCACGCCCCAATCTCCCGCCTGCTGGTAGTCCGATACCACCAGGCGGAAGATTGGGGCATGACAAATTGGTATCAAATTGCTCTGATACCAATTTGTCACGCCCCAATCTCCCGCCTGGTGGTATCGGACTACCAGCACTGCACCCAATCGCGCGATGCCCATTGTTTCCTCCATGGTAGAACGGTCCCGGTGCCCCGGTGCCTCATCCCGTTCCAAGAAACCAAACCCTGTGCCACACAGGTTGTCCGTGACAATGCAGACACAGTAGGTATGACGAGAGGATCGAACATTCTCGCCGAAGCAGTTGTGGTTCGAAACCGAACAACTGCATCGGCAAGAATGTTCGATCCTCTCGTCATACCTACTGTGTCTGCATTGTCATGGACAACCTGTGTGGCACAGGGTTTGGTTTCCTGGAACGGGATAAGGCACCGGGGCACCGGGACCGTTCTACCATGGAGGAAACAATGGGCATCGCGCGATTTCTCGCCCAACTCAACAAAACCAAACACGTTGAATTAGTTATGTGCACTCTATTGCTTGTTGTCTTTCTAATCTGGCCTTAGGATCAGTTTTATGGCATAGTATATCATGCCTAACTTGTATTGCAGATATAATATGTCACATAAGATATGAGTAACACGGTACAACTTATCGACTAACCATTCATCCTTCCTTATCCAAGGATAAATCGAAGTAACTAAGCACAATTATATGTAATGAAATCAAGGGATCGATAAGAAAACACAAGTGTCACGATCGTGTTTCTATCTCAGGTGAATAAATTACTTAGTTTACTCAAATATGTTATACTCAGATTAATTCAGATGAGTTATACTTAGATTCAAGTTGATTCAGATGTGTTACTCAGATTGATTTAGATTGATAGTTTTAATGCAATGACTCGCACGCGGATTGCCGCAATCGAGCCAAACTTAGATCTATATGAACATGAGGCCACTGGCATAACCATAAAGGACTAGTCTCTCACAGGACTGAGACTACCGTTGAGATAAGATGATACCCAAGTATAGGATGCACTACTAAGGGGCTACCTACCGGTAATTATGTTGCCCCAGAACGGCGGAGCATCCTAAAACCATTTGGTCGCACAATTACCCAAATGATTCCTCCTAGGCCGGCACGATTTTGATGCCCCGGTGATCATTCGAGGAATCCACATGCCTCATACACGAGTTGTCCGTGACCATTCAGGTTATTATCTTATCTTCTTTTATCAATACAGTTCAGTTCAGTCATTTCTCAGTACAGTTCAGTCATTCTCTTTTCTCAGTCTTAACGGGCTTCCCGAGCCATTTCAGATTATTGACTTGGTTGGCGGCACTCCATGCACCACGAGTAGCGAGCCCCGCTGCTCGTCTCCGACATACCCGTATATAACCTTTTTGATGCTTTCATTCTTTCTTTATTTCTTTATTTCTTTTATTATGCAGCTACTATTGCGGGAACTGCCTTGGTAACCTCATGGTCCCGTATGTAACGACCCGCTCTACATAAATGCGGATAGCTGATTCAAACGACACAAGTACGATGACCTATCTTGCCTTGCTCGGCAAGAAGACTCGCTTAAGGCAAAGGAATTCAGACTTGGCCCTTCAGGAGTTCAGACTTAGACCTTCAAAGATGCGCTCAGAGTATCGCTTGACCGAGATGAATTATCACTAAGGTAGGTGTCTACGATGAACATGTCTTTGCTTAGAATGCACACATAAAACATAGACGATACATGCTAGTCGCTAGGTGAATCACCCCTTGCATGTTAATAAAGTGTACAACGTATCTAGCTAAGGGAATAATCTCATCTTGTATTGCTTTTCTAGAACATGAAAAAGAAGTAAGTTGATAGTTTTTCTTATGCACCGTACCATATGCCTCTACACGGTTTTAATCCTCGTGCTAACCCTTTTAGACTAGTGCTAGCGTAGAGATTTATGTTTCTATTATTTCGATGCTTGCCTGCTTTATGTGCTAACCAGTACTCGCTTGTCTTGTTTCAATGCTAGTCTCATAAATTCATGCCACGGCCGGGAATATAACACGAAACATGATTCACTCACCTGAGGTAGGAAGACTATCGAATAGTCATTCCGAGCCAAGCAATGAAAACATAAAAATGCTTCGGGACCTTAAGGTCACCAAGGCAGTTTTTCGTACCGAAAACTGTATAATAAAAGATTGGAAGAAATAATAAGAAAGTAATGCAAATATCAAGTAAATGAATTGAACTGCACTGATAAGTAAAGAAGAACAAAAATTATGGTCCGGGGTGTCTTGTAGCGGGTTCGTTCTTGTATCTACAACTATCTTCGTTTATTCAGGATTGCTTGTAGCAGGTTCAATCCTGTGTCTACAACCATCGCCTCTCATGAATATTAAGAGATAAGATAAGAGTATAAGATAAGATAAGAGACTCGTATGGTCATGGACAACTTGTGCACAGAGGTAGGGTTCCTGCGGACGGTATGCTGGTCGCAGTAGGGCCCATCCAATCCGAACGGAACATTATGGATAGTCTGTTTGCCATTAAATACAAAAGTTGGAAAGAGCTTGATTCAATTGAACAAACTAGAAAAAGTACAAAGAAAAGTCCTAGAAGACAATCTAAGTACAAAGTTGTTTTCTGGGGGTGACGATGGAGGGTTAGGAGTGTAGCAACTCCCTTTACTCTATGGATGATCCGATGCAGAAGCTCTTCTCTCTTGCTTGAGTGCATATTCGCAGATAGCCAGCCTCGTCTTTTGGTCCGGTCTCTCTCTCTGAAGCAGAAAAAGTCGACCTTTAGAATGTTCAAGTTGCTCCTATTTATAGTCATCGTGCTGATGGGCTATGGGTACCACATATACCCCTGTTTGGTGGTCGTATAAGGCTCCTTCAACAGAATACAGTTGCAACTGTTGCCACAAGCCATGGGCAGATTGCCACCTGGTCTTGGTTGATATATGATGTTGACGAGATCTCGGGGTTGTTATCAACTCGTTGTGGGAGTGACTTGGTTAGCTGGACAAGTAGTCAGCACCAACTGTGTAAAGATCTCTGCAGTTGTAACGGGAAGATCTTGTGAGCTGGAGGTCGCATAACAACTAGGCCGCATGTTGACGAGGCCACATGGGTCATATAGCTGCATGCGTACCCTCGTTTTGGACTTGGTCGAATGGACACTCTGGCCACATGTTGGTGAGACCGCATAGGTCTTGTAGCCGCATACGAGAGAATATGTGGCATGGCACTTTTGTCGAAGCAATTAATGCGCTGATGTGACCCATTGTCTTCTTCTGAGGCATCGTCTTTATGAGTCTCGAAGCATCTCAGAGTGATGTATCAGAGCCTTTGACAGACATCAAAATCTGTGTCAAGGGGTCCTTATGCGGCCTCCCTGTTCGGTGGTCTCTCTATGAATTCTAGATCTTTGGTTACCCAGGCCGCATAGAGTATATCATGCGGCTTCTAGATCTTTGGTTGAGCAGGACGCATGTTGCTTCTCTACGGCTTGGTTGTTCCAGGTCGCATATGGCTTCTCTGCGGCTTGGTTGTTCCAGGCCGCATATGGCTTCTCTACGGCTTGGTTGTTCGAGGCCGCATACAACTTGTTTGTTCAGGACACATGTGGCACTTGCAGACTTGCTTTGGTGGAGTCCCTTGGCAGCATAGCTTCTCTCTAGCATGACTAAGGCAAGCTTTGAGGGCATATCTCCTGACGCATGGACTCGAATTTTCTATGCTTCTACAAGAACCCCTTTAAAGTTTTTAAAAATTAAAACAAGTTTTGAAATACTTTGAAAAAGAACCATGGAAGAGAGTTTTGACTTGGTTAAGAAGGCGAATACTCTACTAGAGGTAATTTGGATGTAGTAGGACATTGCATTCTCTTGAGATATTCCACTGGAAAATTTTGGTAGACTTATTGGCCATGGTGTACCTAAGACTGGGTACGGATAATAAGTTGAGATGACATACACTATCAGGGTCTAGAACAACGTAATAGCAGACTATTTGGAGGGATGTTTGCTCAGAGGTAACATAGACGTGGCAAACTTGGAATTTCGTTGGAGGTATCTTACTTAGAGGTGATGTGGATATGGTAAAATAAACTTCTGTGGGACTGGAGTTTTTGTGGGAAAATAATTCAGAGGTAATATGGACATGATTGTTTTGAGATAATTCTGCTGTAGAATTTTTGTGGAGTTATCATCCTTGGCGTACCTAGGGTATAGTACAAATGATAAGTTGGAACGACTGACACCTTCAGAGGTATTATGGACGTGATGGTATAAAGTCAATGGACAAGAGTGTTTGCTCAGAGGTAATATGTACATGGCAAACTCTTGAGTTGTGACCCTACTAGGGATGGTGGTATATATCTGCTCAGAGGTAATATGGACGTGGCATAATATAACCTGATTATAACTCCGTGGGAGAATTTTAGTGGACTTATCATCATAGGCATACTTAAAGCTAAGTATAGATGACAAGTTGAAACGAATGACACCATCAGAGGTATTATGGACGTGATGATAGAAAGTCGATGGGCAAGAATGTTCGCTCAGAGGTAAGATGGACTTGGCAAACTCTTGGTTTATGGACTTATTACCTATGGCGTACCTTAAGTACGGATAATAAGCTGAAACGAATAGCACTATTAGGGGTTATGCGAACATAATAGTAGAAAGTCGAAGAACAGAACTTTACTCATAGATAATATGGACATAGAAAAGTTCTAGAAATATCTTACTCAGAGGTAATATGGACGTGGTAAGATATGACTCTGTGGGGATAGTGGAGAGACGTAGTTCAGAGGTAATGTGGACTTGAACTATTTGTTTCCATTGTGGACATTCCACCGGGGGATTTTTGGTGGACCTATTACTTCTTGTGCACGAGAGTGCAAATAATAAGTTTGAGATAAAACCCTATCAGAGATAATATGGACGTGATAGGTTTTGTGGATAGTACGGATGTCATGACCCGTATCCGATATAGGGGCACGAGTATGTGGGTACGTCCAGCCTACGCTGCAGCATCGGTGGTAGAATGCTGTCTAGGCCACAATACTATCTATTCAATCTCACACGAATATCCAACTCCACAAGGAGACAAATATAACAATATAATATAAAATACTCAACCACAGAACTTAAAGCACGATAAGATATCGAAAGAATAATCAAAACACAACCACAAGTCTAAACAATAATATAATCTAAACTTCAAACAATGACATCAAAGTCTCAATATATGCCGAAAACAAATCCGGTACCAAAAACTCAAAAAGGAACTAGCTAATATAACTAGTAATTCCGGCTAGACCTCACGGCAACCACACTTGAGCTACAAGGTCCAAGGCTGCAGCTACTGCCCCTGTGGTCCGTAATATGTCGGACACCAGTCCTCTAAGTCGCAATCTGAAAAATATATCCAGTCAGGATTGGAGCGAAGTACAACCCGATAATAGTTCCAATTAATTGACAAGGATTATAAAACAATAAATAGATGATGCTATATACTGAGAGAAAATAATAAATAGATGCAATAAAAAATAGTAAAGAGAACATGCATTGTAAGAAATAAGGTATAGCCAGTGCATATATGAAATAAAAGAGGAAGGAACTACAATGTCATATACAAGGTAATGTAATATATGAAATTTAAAATGAAGAACTGCAACTATTTTAAGTGTTTGAAATACTAGTTTTGATATGTGATCGTCTTGGAAACTTGTACGATATCTATATGGCATGGCTAATCATACGTGAGGTGTGTGATTAACACTAACAATATTTTACAATTTACAATAGGAATATGATCACATCTCTTACTAGCAACTTTTCTCCGCCCCCAACTAGTACAGTGGATTCAACTATGACACGTTACGATACACGATCATTATCCAATAATAATAATACCATGTACAATGTCTAATATCAATGTCATGTACGATGTTAATACGATAACCATTGTTATATCTCATGACTGAAGATCCAAGCTATATACTAGTCCGTGTACCAAACTATCAAAAATCAGATGTAACATTTCTAAGTACTTAAAATATAGAAATTATCAAATAATAGGAACTATTAGAGAATGTACTCACCTGCCGTCCAGAGCAATGAATGTCGAATTATGTCCGAACTGGCGTCACACAGACCTATATATGAGTTATCATGTTAAAAGGTATTTCTGAAACATAAATAAGTCTAAATTATGTTAAAATCATATTTCTAGGTCAAATCTAGTCAAACTAGGTCTACACCTTAATTCTAGGTTCAATCTACCTTTTGAGTTGACCTTTAGAGTCAAACTAGTCAACACTAGTCAATACTAGGTCAAAACCTTGATTCTAGGTTCATACTAGCCAAACCTTGCTAATATCTAAGGTATATTAGTTAACACTAGGTATACTAACTCTATGTAATATATATATACTCGTGTGTATAGTAGTATCATAAGATATCTCAACATACTACTTACTACCTAGTCACTCTACCAATACCTTGACTCATACCTAGGTATTTAGTATAATACTTTAACCATTATCCCAACCTTAGCATCTAAGCTAATTACCTACACCATATAACTATTACCTGACATATAGATAATATCTTCTCATCTTTCACTAGTTTACCTATTAGCATCTAGGTAACTACTTAAACACTTACTAACTCCCATAAAATATCACTCTGGATACTCTTAGTCATCCTCACAAAACTTGATACCAAGCTATACATTCTAAAGGCCTTGGTACTCCTTATGGCTTCACACATACCTCACTCTAATGCTATTACTGCTGCTTTTGAGTGTTTGGACACTCAACATAAGCCCTTGCTGATACACTGGTATCAAACCCCTTGCCCACTTACTTCAAACACCTACTGACACTCTAATCTCAACACTCAAATAGTATTTTACCCAGACACTTGTGCACATGTAAGTACATAAGAAACACTGGCCCCAATCTTCCACTGA
Organism: Iris macrosiphon; assembly: GCA_036927795.1. NCBI lineage: Eukaryota > Viridiplantae > Streptophyta > Magnoliopsida > Asparagales > Iridaceae > Iris > Iris macrosiphon. Next base: position 23,705 of record JAYESA010001436.1, read on the forward strand.
TACACTACCAAGTCACACTCACCCTGATTCATATTATTACAGACAATACCTGATACTTTACCATACCACCACACAGTACACTCCATGCACTGTGTCTCTCGAGCTCTCTTCCTTTCACTGTTGTTGCTGAATCAATACCTTGCAGTGCATGTGCTGCCAACCTGCTATTAATATGTAGTAGTGTAGGGTTCTAATTTAGCAGTACCTAATTACTCCTTCCTAACCCGAGTACAGGTCTGATCCCCGACTTCAGGTGTTGCTGTCCAACCGAACAGCAATGTACTGCTATAAAAAGTCCTAGCAAGCAATAGCAATAACTGCTAATTGCTTGCTTGGTGCACCTGAGTTCACTCCTTAAGTGATCTGAATACATTCCCTTGCCTGCACATAGTGCAGGCCTCTCCCCCTTTAATCAATCCTTAATTCTTCTAATTGAACACATATTTATCATGATACATGTCACAAAGATTCACCCCATGTCCGATACTTAACTAGAGTTCATACACTACACTATACATGTCACTAATATACTAATACACTAGTTCCACCAATATAAACACACACACACACACACACACACACACACACACACACACACACACACACACACACACAGTCTCACTTCCCTCTCTTCACTCCACTATGAACACACAGTACATAATATACTAAACACACACACAAGGACACACACTAACTCTAACTGACTGCAGTGACCACAAACACACGAACACACATACCCCTTCCTAACTCTCACTAGTGCACCCCTGGTACAATACCAAAACTGACACCACTATCACCCATACAATCACATTGGATGTACATATTCCTATGATAGACAATGCAGTCAAACCTGGACCTCACTTGGATTCACCAACCAACTTGCTGACACACACACCACAGGCACACACTGGCTGTGCAGCCCGAACCTCCACTAGCAATGGGTGCACTGCCGGGCACTGCTCCCAGCAGTGAACTGGATGTCCAGTGCTGTACTGCACATCAGTTCACGAGTCCCCTCTAGTTCACTGCATGTGTGCTGAAGTATAAACCTCCATGCCTGCAGTTATCATCTCCCTGCACTCTTAGATTAACTAATACTCACTCCTCTAGCCACTGATACCTCTCCAAGTATCATGACTGTCACTACCACATTTTCTAGAAAAGGGTATTTTAGTCATTTCCTATTTAATTAAATATTGTGCATGGTAAATAATTCTTGTTGTATTATTTATTTGTTGTTGGGTGCTATTAAATTATTTTGGACTTATTTAGTGGACCCAACTAGTTTAGTTTGGATCCATGGACCAACATGAATTAAATAGTTAGACTTGGCCCATTTAGAAAGCCCATAGTTAAGGAGATGGATTAAATTAATTAAATGATTAGACTAGAAGCTTCCTTCCTTAATTATTTCTTCATGAGAGGCCCCAAGGGGTACATTGGACATTTTACAATTGCTTGGGGGAGGGGCTATGGCCGGCCTATTAATGAGGGGGGGGGGGGAAATTTCTCTCTCCTCTCATTTCATTCCAAATCTAGATCTAGAATTTTCCACTACCAAATTCCCTCCATTCCCAATCCAATTCCCTACCAAATTCATTCCAAATTCTTTCCAATTCACCATTAGAGAAGGAAGAAGCAAGGATCTAGAAGAAGGAAGCAAGGATCTACAAAGAGGAGCAAGGATCTACAATTTGGAAGCAAGTTTATCTCAATTGGAGGTTTCATTGAGAATCCATCTCCCAATATGTATAATTCAGTTTTTCCCATTTAAATAGCTTCTAAATCTGAGATTTAATCATGTAAAATCAACCTATATGTATGTACTACCCATAGGACTTTGTTTTGTGTTCATAGGAGACCCATGGAGAAAGTTATGATACTTTTTGTGTCAATTTTGTTGGAATTCCGAATTTACAATTTGTTGTGTGTGTCAATTGATCCTATAGATCAATTTGGCATGTACTTATGTGTTTGGGGCTAGTGTCGTGTCCATATTTGGGTACTTGTGGTTCGTATCCCAACTATTTGGTGATACGTGTCATTTGGGGGTTTTCCTCCGACACGGGGCTTTGAACATGTCGTATTTTGACACGGACACATAGATCTACTTTTGACACTTTGATTTGTTCATAAATATTATTTGTGATTTGTTTGTGTCCTTCGGGGTACAATTGGTTGTGTGTTGGACTCGTGTCGCATGCGTATCCTAGATCTAGTGGGATACGGTGTGATACTCTCCAATTGTGTGTATTTTTGCATAGATCTAATTAATTGTGGTTTAATTCTTCATTTATAATTAGTAAATATATATGAATATTATATATTTATTTTGTGTATTTATTATGTAATTATTGTAGCATGGATCTATATTTTTGTGTGTGCTAATATGGTGTACAATATAATATGTAGCTTCTTGCATGCAATTATATATGTTACTACTTGTTAATAATATAAAGTATACATAAAATGTTTTATAAAAATATATTTATGTGTTTGATTGTGTAATGATATTATTTATAGTTATTATGTAATTATTGTATATTAATGTATATTTTTAGGTGTGCTTCTAGCCATGTAAATTATGTACATTAATATGTTCTTTGTGTTAGTATTTATTAAATATTTGAATGTATAAGTTTATGTGTATATTAATATATATATGTATATATTTATATTAATGGTTTTATATATATATAGATATTGTTTATATATTATGTTTTATATATATATATATATTTATATATATATAACTTATTTTTGGTGATAGTGAATTAATGACAGTGAAACTGTCATTAATTAGTCGAATACAGCAGCCGCTGTAGCCTTCGGGCAATTAATGACAAACCTGTCATTAATTGCAGCAGCGGGAAACACAGCAGCTTTTTCGCGATGATTTTCCGCGATAGTTTAACTGTCAGCGTAACCAAGGCAGTAGTGGTTTATTAATTCGGTTTCTGTGACAGTTCTTCTGTGACAGTCAAGACTGTCACTATTAAACCTGTTTTAATTTAATCCTGTTTTTATTCACTGTTTTCAGTGACGCTTTGACAGTTTTAAATTATATTGTATATATTATTATTGTATATATATATATGTATATATATATATGTGTTTTGTGAGGTATAATATTGTTATAATATATTATATTATTTGTATAAATATTGGGTTGTATATATATTATTTTAAGGTATATATTAATTGTATTATTAGTATACTTTGTGTGAGTTTCTTTTGGAATCTAATTTGATTCCTAAATTGTTGTATTTTTATTTTTATATTATTTTATGGATGTTTTGTGAGGTTGACTTGGGTTTGACCATGTTTGACTTTAGTGGACTTTAGAGTTGACCATAGTTGACTTTTGCCTTAGAATTGAGTTATTGACCTAGAAGTTGTCTAGTTTGACTTGTTCTCTTTCCGGGACCTTGTTTTAATGTGGTATTCCATATCTAGGTCTTCGAGGCACCGAGTCAGACATTTGTGAGACTGTTCATTGGACTTCAGACGAGTATATTCTCTGATAGTTTCTCATTTATGATATCCTCTATGTTCGTTGTATCTAGTGTAGATATACATGTTTCTCTTGACACTATGGTTACACGGATTGGTATATCCGGATCTCGTCATGAGATGTTATTCCTTGGTATATGGTGTATATGGTGCAAGTATTGTTTCATTGGTTATCTTGTACATGTACAGACACCGATTCTCGGGGAGACTAGCTATCTTCTTGGAGAATCTAGTGCCATAGCATACCGTGGTTGGATCTATTATACCAGTCGGGGGTGGGGAGTATTAGTATAGATATGTGATCAAATCCCTATTGAATAAAGTCTTGTTTCCTGAATAGTGTTGATCATACACAGCACGTATGATTAGCCAGGCCGCATTGCATCTTGCCCAAGCCGATCACATGTTAAGCTGTACTCACACACTTAGTCATTAGTATTCTTGTTTCATCAGCATATTGTTCATTATTGTATTTATTTCCAGTATTTCCTTATTGTACATATATCTCTCCTGTCTATTATGCATCTTGTTTATCCATAGCTATTTACTGTTACATAGTTTTTATCATTATTTGAGAACTGCTGTTAGGGTTGTACTCTGCTCCTTTCCTGACTGGATATATTTTTCCAGATGACACTGAGGAGTACCCTACCTATTATGGACCCCAGGATGTTGTGGGTTTAGATTCTGAGACCCTGGCTCAAGAGGGACTTATCCCTGGAGTTGTAGCTTTATAGTTTTGTAGTATTCTTTTGTACTGGATTTGTCTCCAGCATATTTCTGTTTTTCTTCAGACTCATTGATGTATTATTTTAGACTCATGAGTGGTATTGTGACTATTCTATTCTTTATCTGATTCGTGCTCATTCTATCTTAGTTCTGTGATTGAGTATTTTTATCATTATTGGTGGTTCATTATATTAGATAGATTATCTAGACAGCGTTCTACCGCCGATTCTGCGGCGTAGGCTGGGCATTGTTTCCGACTAGTACTCTTACACCGGGTGCGGGTCGTGACACATTTTTGGTGGTGGCCCATGCAGGTCAAGCTTCACAAGTATGTGATATCGTGGTAGTGCGACAACTTAGTTGTACTACTGCGAGCCTGCAATAGGATATAGGATATAGGATATAGGCTGAGATACTCAATCACATCTAGGAAAATTCTTTTGATTCAACTATTCTCCTTTGACATTGATACTTGATCGCTTAAACTGTCCTTTCCTTGATATTCTACATCTTGTGCCATATTGATTCTTTCTTTCGCTTTGTCTCAGGATGCCGCCTAAGACTAGATCACAGCAGGGGAGAGCAGTTTCTGAGAGGTCTGCGACATCTCGAGGGCCTGCACCAGTCACTTCTCCGGTGATTGGAGTGTCAGCTGCTTTCGGAGGTCCACCGCCTACTCAGAGGACTGTGCCAGCTGTATCTGAGGGGCTTCCACCTTCACCTCCTGTGCCAGCAGAGGCATCACAGATGTTTACACTGTTTCGTGAGATGCTCGAGGCACAGAGGGCTCAGTCAGAGGCACATCAGAGGCAGACCGACGTTCTACGGCAGGGCATCGAGAGTGCTCATCAGCTTGCTCGTGCTGTAGTCGAGAGAGGAGTTCCGATCCAGCAGCAGGTTGTTCCTCAGGTTGCTCAGCTACGGCCAGGCAACATTCAGGACTTCAAGAAACTGGAGCCTAGGGTTTTCAAGGGGACGGAGGGCATCGTCTATGCTGATGATTGGCTCGAGGACATTGAGTGTCTTATGAGGGTGTCCCGTCTTTCTGAAGATCTGAAGGTTGAGGCGGTAGGACTTCAACTGTTCGACGTCGCTCGTACTTGGTTCAGGAATGAGCCGGTTCTAGTTGACGCAGGACAATCTTGGGAGGTATTCAGGGACCTTTTCAAGAAGAAGTTTTTCGTCCGGATAGACAGGCTTGACTTGGGGAGACAATTTGAGAGTCTCATTCAGGGAAGCATGTCTGTGGAGGAATACGCTGCGGAGTTCGGCAGGTTGAGCCAATTTGCAGAGTATCTGGTGAGAGAGCCGGAGGTTCGAGCTATTCGTTTCCGTGAGGGTCTAAACTGGGAAGTGAAGATTCTTATTCCGTCTTTTTATGAGACATACTCGGAGATACTTGCGGAGGCATGCAAGGTTGAGCGGGATCTAGGTTTGAAGACCAAGAGAGACCGTGATTCTTTTCTGGGGGCCAATGGCAGTGCAGTATCTGCCAAACGTCCTCATTTTCAGTCCAGACCTTTCCAGCAGCCACAGCAGAACCAGACTCCAGCTAGAGCGCCTTTTTACCAGGCACCTCAGTAGCAGAGACAGTTACAGCAAGCTCCATGCAACTACTGCAAGAAGCCCGACCACATCTGGGAAGTTTGCAGAAAGAGGCTAGGAGTTTGTTTGTATTGTGGTACTGAAAGGCATCAATTGAAGGAGTGTCCTCGTCGTGCAGTTCAGGGAGCGGCTCCAGCTCCGAGGGCACAGATGAGACCACCTGCAGCACAGCCGAGGGGACCGCTTCCGACACAGCAGCAGCGTTTTGTCCAGCATCAGCAGCAGGGAGGTGCTCGGCAGGGACGAGCGTTTGCTATGACAGTCGAAGAGGAGGAACCCACCGGAGATGTCATCGCAGGTTCTATTCTTCTTGATTCCATTCCAGCTTTAGCTTTGTTTGATAGTGGTGCTTCCCATAGTTTTGTATCTGTTTCTTTTGCTCTAAAGCATGGTTTGGTAGCTGAGTCTTTGCTTAGGACTTGCAAGATCATGACCGGGGGAGGCATTATCCTGGTTAATGATATTTGCAAGGATCGGAGAGTTACTCTGGGAGGCCGGGAGTTGAGTGCGTGTCTACTTGTAATGCCACTTCCGAGCTACGACATTGTACTCGGGATGGATTGGTTGAGTAGGTACCGTGCTAGCATAGATTGTAGAGGAGGTAGAGTTTTGTTTGGTCCGCCAGGAGAGCCAGAGTTTGAGTTTGTTAGAGGAGCTGCAGAGCAGGGAGAAGGCATTATTTGTGGAGCTATGGTGGAAGACAAGGAGTTGCCACATCCGTTGATAGCAGAATTCTTGGATGTGTTTCCTGAGGAATTGCCAGGATTGCTGCCAGATCGAGATGTTGAATTTTTTATAGACTTGGTGCCAGGTGCAGAACCAATTTCGCATCATGTCTATAGAGTAAACAACAGCGAGCTGGTCGAGTTGAAGAAGCAGGTGGACGAATTGCAGGATAAGGGGTTTATCAGATCGAGTTCTTCACCATGGGGAGCCCCGGTATTGTTTGTACCGAAGAAGGATGGATCGGTGCGCATGTGCATTGATTACAGGGCTTTGAATAATCTCACTATCAAGAATAAGTATCCTTTGCCACGGATTGATGATCTGTTTGATCAGTTGAGTGGTGCGAAGGTATTTTCTTAGATAGATTTGAGATCAGGCTACCATCAGGTGAAGGTGAAGCCGGAGGACATACCGAAGACTGCTTTTAGAATTCGGTATGGTCAGTACGAGTTTATGGTGATGCCGTTTGGTTTGACTAATGCACCGGCGATATTTATGAACTTGATGAACAAGGTGTTCCACCAGTACCTTGACAAGTTCGTGGTGGTGTTCATCGACGACATACTCATATACTCGAGGACACCGGAGGAGCATGAGGAGCATTTGAGGATTGTATTGGATGTGCTGAGGAAGGAGAAGCTATATGGGAAGTTATCCAAGTGTGAGTTTTTCTTGGACAAGGTAGAATTCTTGGGGCATGTTGTGACTGGTGATGGTATTTCAGTGGATCCGAAGAAGATTTCAGCAGTGGAATCTTGGAAGACTCCGAGTTCGGTAGCAGAGATCAGGAGTTTCTTGGGATTGGCAGGCTACTACAGAAAGTTTGTGCAAGATTTTTCGAGGATTGCCGAACCGATGACCAGACTCACAAGGAAGGATGTGGAGTTTGTTTGGACGGAGGATTGCCAGGCTGCTTTTGAGGAGTTGAAGAAGAGGTTGACGTCTGCTCCTATTTTGACGTTGCCATCAGGGTCCGGAGGTTTCACTATTTATAGTGATGCATCGGGGAAGGGTTTAGGTTGTGTTCTTCAGCAGCATGGGAAAGTGATTGCCTATGCATCCAGGCAATTGCGTCCTCATGAAAAGAACTATCCTACCCATGATTTGGAGTTGGCAGCCGTCATTTTCGCTTTGAAGTTGTGGAAACATTATTTGTACGGAGAGCGTGTGGAGATCTTCACAGACCACAAAAGCTTGAAGTACGTTTTCACACAGAAGGAGTTGAACATGAGGCAGCGTCGGTGGTTGGAACTGATGAAGGATTTTGATATCTCTTTGCAATATCATCCTGGGAAAGCCAATGTAGTTGCCGATGCTTTGAGCAGATATCCGGTAGCTATGTTCTTGACGCAGGATCGATATTTGTTAGAGGACTTGGAGAGCTTGGGCATTGAGGTGATTGTTCCTGGGTGTGCTATGCAGATGTGGGGATTGCAGATACACTCAGATTTGATGGACAGGATCAAGGCAGCACAGTATGATGATGTATCTTTGAGGAGTATTAGAGCTCAGGTGAGAGCAGGATTAGAGGATGATTTCACTATTGCAGAGGATGGATCTTTGAGGCATGGAGTTAGATTGTGTGTGCCTAGTGGGGAGTTGCAAGAGGAGGTGTTGCTGGAAGCGCATCGCTCTCAGTATTCCATACATCCAGGTGCTAACAAGATGTATCGGGATATGCGAGAGAGTGTGTAGTGGTATGGCATGAAGAGGGAAGTGGCACAGTTTGTATCCAGATGCTTAGTGTGCCAGCAGGTGAAAGCCGAGAGGCAGAGGCCAGGAGGTTTACTTCAGCCATTACCCATTCCAGAGTGGAAGTGGGAACACATTACTATGGATTTTGTGTCCGGACTACCACGATCTCCAGGAGAAAAAGACGCGATTTGGGTCATTGTTGATAGATTGACCAAGTCGGCCCACTTTTTGCCTTTTAAGGTGGGTTTGTCTACGGAGAAGCTGGCAGAGATGTATGTGAGGCAGATCGTTAGGATACATGGAGTTCCCGTCAGCATAGTCTCAGATCGGGATAGTCGTTTCACTTCTCATTTCTGGAGGAGTTTGCAGGAGAGTTTGGGCACTCAGCTCAAGTTCAGTACTGCATATCATCCCCAGACAGATGGGCAGTCAGAGAGGATTATTCAGACTCTCGAGGATATGTTACGCACTTGTGTACTAGATTTCGGGGGTTCTTGGGAGGACCATCTCCATTTGGTAGAGTTTGCTTACAACAACAGTTACCAGGCCAGTATAGAGATGTCACCTTTTGAAGCTCTATATGGTCGGAGGTGTCGTACTCCTTTGTCTTGGGACGATGTTGGAGAGAGAGTTTTGCTTGGGCCAGAGATGGTTGTGGATGCAGCAGAGAAGGTTCAGTTGATCAGAGATAGACTTCGAGTGGCGCAGGACAGACAGCGGCATTGGGCCGATAGCCATCGGAGACCTTTGGAGTTTGAGGTATAGTTTAGATTTTTTTGTTTTGTGATTGTTCTTGTTTGTTTGTTATAGATTAAGTTATTAAGGTGGTGTTTTGTTCTAGGTGGGTGGTTTGGTGTTTCTGAGGATTTCTCCGACACGAGGCACGATTCGCTTCGGTGGAGGCGGAAAGCTTAGTCCGCGATTCATTGGACCTTTCACTATCCTAGAGAGGGTCGGTGCTGTTGCTTATAGACTAGACTTGCCACCTGCATTGGAGGGAGTGCACAACGTGTTTCATGTGTCGCAGTTGAGACGATACGTGGCAGATCCTAGTCATGTATTGGATCACTCAGAGATAGAGGTGGGCCCTACTCTTAGCTATCCAGAGCAGCCAGTTGGGATTCTGGATCGAAGAGAGAAGGTGCTGAGGAACCAGACTATTCCTTTGGTGCGCGTCGCATGGAGGCATCACTCTCCAGGGGAGTCTACCTGGGAGAGAGAGGATGAAATGCGAGAGCGTTACCCATATTTGTTTGTACCTTGAGGTATGTTATTTCCTAGTTATGTTCTGTTCATTGTTATGTTCTGTTCATTGTTATGTTCATTAGTTAGTTGTGATTCTTTAGTTATGTTCTATGATTTTCTGGGGGTAGTTTTCGTCTTTGAATTTTGAGGACAAAATTATTTTAAGGAGGGTAGACTTGTCACTACCACATTTTCTAGAAAAGGGTATTTTAGTCATTTCCTATTTAATTAAATATTGTGCATGGTAAATAATTCTTGTTGTATTATTTATTTGTTGTTGGGTGCTATTAAATTATTTTGGACTTATTTAGTGGACCCAGCTAGTTTAGTTTGGACCCATGGACCAACATGAATTAAATAGTTAGACTTGGCCCATTTAGAAAGCCCATAGTTAAGGAGATGGATTAAATTAATTAAATGATTAGACTAGAAGCTTCCTTCCTTAATTATTTCTTCATGAGAGGCCCCAAGGGGTACATTGGACATTTTATAATTGCTTGGGGGAGGGGCTATGGTCGGCCTATTAATGAGGGGGGGGGGAATTTCTCTCTCCTCTCATTTTATTCCAAATCTAGATCTAGAATTTTCCACTACCAAATTCCCTCCACTCCCAATCCAATTCCCTACCAAATTCATTCTAAATTCTTCCCAATTCACCATTAGAGAAGGAAGAAGCAAGGATCTAGAAGAATGAAGCAAGGATCTACAAAGAGGAGCAAGGATCTACAATTTGGAAGCAAGTTCATCTCAATTGGAGGTTTCATTGGAAATCCATCTCCCAATAGGTATAATTCAGTTTTTCCCATTTAAATAGCTTCTAAATCTGAGATTTAATTATGTAAAATCAACCTATATGTATGTACTACCCATAGGACTTTGTTTTGTGTTCATAGGAGACCCATGGAGAAAGTTATGGTACTTTTTGTGTCAATTTTGTTGGAATTCCGAATTTACAATTTGTTGTGTGTGTCAATTGATCCTATAGATCAATTTGGCATGTACTTATATGTTTGGGGCTAGTGTCGTGTCCATATTTGGGTACTTGTGGTTCGTATCCCAACTATTTGGTGATACGTGTCATTTGGGGGTTTTCCTCCGACACGGGACTTTGAACATGTCGTATTTTGACACGGACACATAGATCTACTTTTGACACTTTGATTTGTTCATAAATATTATTTGTGATTTGTTTGTGTCCTTCGGGGTACAATTGGTTGTGTGTTGGACTCGTGTCGCATGCGTATCCTAGATCTAGTGGGATACGGTGTGATACTCTCCAATTGTGTGTATTTTTGCATAGATCTAATTAATTGTGGTTTAATTCTTCATTTATAATTAGTAAATATATATGGATATTATATATTTATTTTGTGTATTTATTATGTAATTATTGTAGCATGGATCTATATTTTTGTGTGTGCTAATATGGTGTACAATATAATATGTAGCTTCTTGCATGCAATTATATATGTTACTACTTGTTAATAATATAAAGTATACATAAAATGTTTTATAAAAATATATTTATGTGTTTGATTGTGTAATGATATTATTTATAGTTATTATATAATTATTGTATATTAATGTATATTTTTAGGTGTGCTTCTAGCCATGTAAATTATGTACATTAATATGTTCTTTGTGTTAGTATTTATTAAATATTTGAATGTATAAGTTTATGTGTATATTAATATATATATGTATATATTTATATTAATGGTTTTATATATATATAGATATTGTTTATATATTATGTTTTTTTTATATATATATTTATATATATATAACTTATTTTTGGTGACAGTGAATTAATGACAGTGAAACTGTCATTAATTAACCGAATACAGCAGCCGCTGTAGCCTTCGGGCAATTAATGACAAACCTGTCATTAATTGCAGCAGCGGGAAACACAGCAGCTTTTTCGCGACGATTTTCCGCGACAGTTTAACTGTCAGCGTAACCAAGGCAGTAGTGGTTTATTAATTCGGTTTCTGTGACAGTTCTTCTGTGACAGTCAAGACTGTCACTATTAAACCTATTTTAATTTAATCCTGTTTTTATTCACTGTTTTCAGTGACGCTTTGACAGTTTTAAATTATATTGTATATATTATTATTGTATATATATATATGTATATATATATGTGTTTTGTGAGGCATAATATTGTTATAATATATTATGTTATTTGTATAAATATTGGGTTGTATATATATTATTTTAGGGTATATATTAATTGTATTATTAGTATACTTTGTGTGAGTTTCTTTTGGAATCTAATTTGATTCCTAAATTGTTGTATTTTTATTTTTATATTATTTTATGGATGTTTTGTGAGGTTGACTTGGATTTGACCATGTTTGACTTTAGTGGACTTTAGAGTTGACCATAGTTGACTTTTGCCTTAGAATTGAGTTATTGACCTAGAAGTTGTCTAGTTTGACTTGTTCTCTTTCCGGGACCTTGTTTTAATGTGGTATTCCATATCTAGGTCTTCGAGGCACCGAGTCAGACATTTGTGAGACTGTTCATTGGACTTCAGGCGAGTATATTCTCTGATAGTTTCTCATTTATGATATCCTCTATGTTCGTTGTATCTAGTGTAGATATACATGTTTCTCTTGACACTATGGTTACACGGATTGGTATATCCGAATCTCGTCATGAGATGTTATTCCTTGGTATATGGTGTATATGGTGCAAGTATTGTTTTATTGGTTATCTTGTACATGTACTGACACCGATTCTCGGGGAGACTAGCTATCTTCTTGGGGAATCTAGTGCCATAGCATACCGTGGTTGGATCTATTATACCAGTCGGGGGTGGGGAGTATTAGTATAGATATGTGATCAAATCCCTATTGAATAAAGTCTTGTTTCCTGAATAGTATTGATCATACACAGCACGTATGATTAGCCAGGCCGCATTGCATCTTGCCCAAGCCGATCACATGTTAAGCTGTACTCACACACTTAGTCATTAGTATTCTTGTTTCATCAGCATATTGTTCATTATTGTATTTATTTTCAGTATTTCCTTATTGTACATATATCTCTCCTGTCTATTGTGCATCTTGTTTATCCATAGCTATTTACTGTTACATAGTTTTTATCATTATTTGAGAACTGCTGTTAGGGTTGTACTCTGCTCCTTTCCTGACTGGATATATTTTTCCAGATGACACTGAGGAGTACCCTACCTATTATGGACCCTAGGATGTTGTGGGTTTAGATTCTGAGACCCTGGCTCAAGAGGGACTTATCCCTGGAGTTGTAGCTTTATAGTTTTGTAGTATTCTTTTGTACTGGATTTGTCTCCAGCATATTTCTGTTTTTCTTCAGACTCATTGATGTATTATTTTAGACTCATGAGTGGTATTGTGACTATTCTATTCTTTATCTGATTCGTGCTTATTCTATCTTAGTTCTGTGATTGAGTATTTTTATCATTATTGGTGGTTCATTATATTAGATAGATTATCTAGACAGCGTTCTACCGCCGATTCTGCGGCGTAGGCTGGGCGTTGTTTCCGACTAGTACCCTTACACCGGGTGCGGGTCGTGACAATAACAGACCCTTTTCCCCTACTTGCTGACCTTGTCACTTCTCGAGTACACCAACACAGCAAGATACATAACTGCTGCTGCTGTCGTGTTGGTTTGTTGGACCCGAGCCTTGCCAACCATACTTACCTCTCATCAGTGCAGACCTCCTGCATTGTACTGCAGTGCTCTAAGAGTACTGCTGCTACTAGCTGTTGTTCTTCACCACAGACCCGACAACCCTCTCTCTCTAGCAAGGTTGCTACTACTGATGTTACGCTAACAATTCCCCGACAACTGAACCCCCATGCTCCAAAGTAACCACACAAACAACCACAACTCAAATAACAAAAACAACAACAACAACCACAACACCCATAGCAACATCAACAACAACTACTGCTGTTGTGCACAGTCACAGTACCCCTCCCCCATCTAACATAGACAACTCATTTAGATATAATACATACTAACACAAGTCACTTAGTATATAATGATATACATATATCACTCCACAAGTAACTATATATGTATATACTAATATAACTTAATAACACTAAGTATAAATATATTATGATAACACTCAAGGTAAATGTAAGCACACACACTCTATTGGCAGTTCACCAAACACTTGGTGGGCAACCTAGAGTATCCTACACAAGCTTATGATACACTTGTGATGCTCACCCTATACTTCACCAAACACTTTCCAAACTCTATCAACATACCCAAAATAACTAATACACTATGGAATGATTCCACAGTAGCCATTCTAATAACAAATAGAATATTTGACATGTGAGAACCCAATTCACTTGGAAATACACAACACACCCTACCGTATCATAGTATATCATGACACGGGCCTCCTGTATCCAATTATGGACATACTAAAACTCTCAAAACATGCTTTCCACTCTAAAATCTCTTACGGAATATTTCTACAAACACCTAGTAGTCCAAATTCGGAGTTTTTCCCAAATTAGCACAAAACTCAATGTAACTTTCACAATAGGTCTCCAAAGAACCTAGTTCTTTTTCATATAGGTAGTCCTTAGCCATGGGTATATTTCTAGGGGTTTATTTTATCATTAAAAACTGAAATGATAAAGAAATATGGGGTTCTTACCTATTGGGAGATGGATTTCCAATGTCTTCCACCAAATGGACACAAATAAAAGTTGGACACAATCCTCAAGCCAATGCTTCCCTCTCTGAGTGCTCCTCTAGCAATGCCAAGCTCCTTAGCCTCCTTGGAATAAGAATGAGAGGGATGGGATTTGAAATAAAGAAATTAGGGCTTGCTCTCAACTTTGGGAATAAAATAATGAGAAAAGAAAATAAGGGTTATCCATGAACAAGAGGTTTATATAGACTTTCTCTTAGGGTTAGGGTTAGGGTTAGGTTAAGGAATATTTGAATTAACTCAAGTGCCCCTCTCATTCCTTCATGAATATGATCTACTAAACCATTGAAGGAATATTCTATTCATGGGTCTAAATAGATTTAATAGAATTAATCTAGTCATGACTAACTAATTAATGGGTCAAGTCAAGTCTAGTGTGGTCCACTAAAGTCAAGTCTAAATAAAATAGACTAATCAACTAAAAATAATAATAATAGTAGCAATATATATAACATGCACATTATAAAATAAAATATACACAATATTTATAATAATAAAAAATGATAAAAATATCCATATTCTGAAATATGGTAGTGACAACGGACATCCAGCTGGGGGATTTTGGTGGACCTATTATCCTTTTGCGCACTTGGGGTAGGATTAATATGTTTGAAACAATTCCTTCCAGAGGTAATATGGACATGACAGTTTTTGTTGACTAATTACTTTTTGCGCACGTTAGTGCAAGTAATAGGTTTGAGACAAGCCCTGCTAGAGGTAATATGGAAATGATGATCGATAGCCAAAACTCCGGAGGTTTGCTCAGAGGTAATATGGATATGGCAAACTTAGCCAGGGATAAATGTTAGGACAGTAGTTCAGAGGTAATATAGAGGTGAACCAATGTCCAAAAAAACTCACTGAGGAGTGGTTTGTTGAGTGTGGTCTATCTAAACATGAAAATAGACCTAAGGATTGCTCCGTTGGAGAGATTGATTAGACGATAGCTCAGAGGTAATATGGGCATGGCTAGCGTCTAATGCGATTGGTTTTTCAGTATTCACTTCGGGAGTGCGCGAGTAGACCTGAGGACCGCTCCGCTGGGGAGACTTTGAGGATCCATCATCCGTTGCGTATCCAGGACTCTTGGATACAGATGATGGCTTTTACAAGAATTTGTAGTGAAGAAAAAAATATTGTACATAGCCACTTGCTGTGGATGAAGAACATAGAGTCGATTCATACATTTGGGTTATTCCGCTGGGGATGAGGAGAATACAAGTCAATTTAGATGTAGTACTTTTTTAGGAACTTACCACTGATAGATATCATGAGCAAGTCGTCGTTGGATTTCACTAGCCGGTATGCACCGTTGGAAAATACAGTTTCCACAATGAACTAGCCCTCACATTTAGGTTAGAACTTGTTGACCGTCTTATGAGTCATGGCGCGTACATGCATCTCCATATCGAAGCCCTCTGCTAGTACTATTGTAATAACTGTCGAATTATAAAGAAGTACGCCGTCCTTTGCTAAAGTTCAGACCTTCAGCTTTTTGGAGGTCATAGCCCATCTTTGACATGAGACGGAGTGATTGTTTGCTGTAATGATGGAACTAAGGCAGCTTATCATTTGTTGCGTTGAATATTGTTGATGACTTAGTGTCACGACCCGTACCCGGTGTAAGGGTACAAGTCGGAAATAATGCCCAGCCTACGCCGCAGAACCGACAGTAGAACGCTGTCTGGATAATCTATCTAACAATATAATGAACCACCAATATTGATAATATACTCAATCACAGAACTAAGATGGAAATGAGCACGAATCAGATAAAGAATAGAATAGTCATAATACAACTCATGAGTCTAAAATAATACATCAATGAGTCTGAAAGAAGTAACAACATAAGCTGGAGACAAATCCAGTACAAAGAATACTACGAAGCTACAACTCCCGGGTCAACTGTCTCAGTTGGGATAAGTCCCTCCTGAGCCAGGGTCTCAGAATCTAAGCCCACAACATCCTGGGGTCCATAATAGGTAGGGTACCACTCCTCAGTGTCATCTGGAAAAATATATCCAGTCAGGAAAGGAGCGGAGTACATCCCTAATAACAGTTCTAATCAATGATAAAAACTATGTAACAGTAAATAGATGTGGATAAACAAGATGCACACTAGATACAAGAGATATATATACAATAAGGAAATACTGGAATAATACAAATGAACAATATGCCAATGAACAAGAATACTAATGACTAAGTGTGTGAGTACTAGCTTAACATGTGATCGGCTTGGGCAAGATGCAATGCGGCCTGGCTAATCATACGTGTGGTGTATGATCAATACTATTCATTAATCAGTACTTGATACAATAGGGATATTGATCACATATCTATACTAATACTTCCCACCCCGACTGGTATAATAGATTCAACCACGGTATGCTATGGCACGAGATTCCCCAAGAAGATAGCGACTCTTCCCGAGAATCAGTGTCTGTACATGTACAAGATAACCAATAAAATAATACTTGCATCATATACACTATATACCAAGGAATAACATCTCATGACGAGATCTGGATATACCAATCCGTGTAACCATAATGTCAAGAGAACATGAATATCTACACTAGATACAATGAACATAGAGAATATCATAAATGAGAAACTATCAGAGAATGTACTCGCCTGAAGTCCAATGAATAGTCTCACAGATGTCTGACTCGGTGCCTCGAAGACCTATATATGGAATACAACATCAATATAAGGTTCCGAAAAGAGAATAAGTTAAACTAGTCAACTTCTAGGTCAATAAGTCAATTCTAAGTCAAAAGTCAACTATGGTCAACTCTAAGTCAACTATTGTCAACTATGGTCAACTATGATCAAACCAAGGTCAACTATCTATTTCTAGGTTGCACAAGTCTAACACAAAAATCTTGAGTCAAGATACTAAAATCTAAGTCATAAGAACCTCATCTTAAAATATTAGGATACCGTATCTCCGGATACGTGGATCCAAGGTAAAACATCAATCATATAAATCAAATAATATTTATAATCGATATAGAATCATAATTTACACATCAAATCGGTACCGTGGTTTTGAACCAACTTGGTATCCCAACAAAAATCACAATCTTGATACCCAAATCCCGTATCTTGAGTATCCCCACTTATCTTGGTTTCCTCAAGGTAATACCCAATACCTTGGTAACATAATTACCCATATATATAACATATAAATATATACTAATATTATATATATAAGGAAATTAACAATAATAATATATTATCTCAATATTTATACATATATATATATATATATATATATATATATATATATATATATATATACACATATATATATATACAAGTATATAAACACATATATATTAAAATCTGCCAATTCGTCGCTGAAAACTGTGTTGAAAAACACATATACGCTGATACACTGCCTTTAGTGACAGTTCTGGCTGTCACTGAAGCTGTCGTCACTGCTGCTGTAGAATCCTGCACTGCTGCTGCTGCTTTGGTGACAGTTTGCAACTGTCACTGCTTCTACTATCGCCGCTGCTGCTTCTTCCCGCCACTGCTACTGCTATTAATGACAACGTCGGCTGTCATTAAATGTCGCCGTCACTGCTACAGCGGCTGCTGCTATATCCTGTTGCTATTAATGACAGCAACTGTCATTAACCTGCTGTCGCTAAAAACTGAAAATAATATATATAACATATATATATATATATATCATATATATAAACCCAAATATATATATATATATATATATATATATATATATATATATATATATATATATATATATAACCCAATAAATATATATATCTATACATATAAATACCAAATAACTATAAACACCCCCTCTATAATAATATACATATTATGACATGCCACATACGTAAATATAGTATAATTACATCTATACATATATTTAAATAATCCTATAACAATTACATATAAAATAATTATCCAATTAAACATACATATATATTTAATCAACATATACATATATATATATATATATATCCATACAATATATTATAACATATATATTAATGCATGTAGAAGAAAGCTACATATATATATATATATATATATATATATATATATATATATATATATATATATATATATATATATGCATAATTACAACTCATGAATTAAAAGCACAATAATTAGATCTACACATAAATACACAACAGATGAAAAGTATCACACCGTATCCCACTAGATCTAGAATACGCATGTGACACGAGTCCACCACACATCCAATTGCACTTCGAAGGACACAAACAAATCACATATAATATTTATGAACAGAACAAAATGTCAAATATAGATCTACGTGTCCGTGTCAAAATACGACATGTACAAAGTCCAGTATCAGAGGAAAAACTCCCAAATCAACACGTATCACCAAATTGTTGGGATACGACCTATACGTACCCAATTGTGGACACGATACTAGCCCCAAACACATAAACACATGCCAAATTGATCTATAGGATCAATTGACACACACAATAAATATCATTCTCGGAATTCCCCTAAAATTGACAAAAAAATACTATAACTTTCTCAATA
>JAYESA010001437.1:45000-46249 GCA_036927795.1 Iris macrosiphon
CCGTGGTGCAACTTTCGTTCTTGCTGCACCGAGCGCGGCAACGATAGGGTCGGGTCGGGGGGATTTCGTTCGCACCGCGCTGCCTTTGGTCCGCTCGCATTTCGTTGCCCGCCTCAAATTTCAGCCCAACACACTGCTTCCCCCTATAATAGATTTGCAGTTTTATTGTGGGGCTGACTCCGGGGGACCAAAGTGCTTGAGGAGCTTGTCATTTCTAGAGGAAACTTGCCCAACCCCCCGCCCGCACGGGGGCAAGGAGCAGCCACGAGACGCGGCTGTTTCTGTCGCACAGCAGGGGGACCGCAGCGCGCGCGCAGAAACTGCTGCAACGCAGCGCACCGCGCCCCTGGAATCCTTCGCCTCGCTCGAGCGATGCCGCCGCTCGATGCGCGGGTCGCCTCAGCGCGGCGCCGCGCGCACGGGTCAGCCGCGTTGGACGCATCGTGGAGCACGGGGTCGTCGAAATCCTCGCCTCCGTGCGGACGGGCCTGTCGCGCGCGACGAAACCCTCCGCGAACACCACCTTCCCCCTATAATAGATTTGCAGTTTTATTGTGGGGCTGACTAGGGGGGACCAAAGTGCCCGAGGAGCTTGTCATTTTTTGCGCCGCGCCGCAACGCGAAACCGTGCGCGCGATACAGCGTGTCAGGCCCACGCCGTGGGCAGAATCTGCCGCGGGGCGCAGAAACTGCCGCGGGGCGCAGAATCTGCCGCGCGCCGCTCACGTTGCTCGCCCCCGGTCGGCCGATACGGCCTGTCAGGCCCACGCCCGTGCACAGAAACTGCTTGCGTGCGCAGGAAGTGCTGCAACCGCACGGTTTCTCTGCCCCGTGCGGCCTGTACACCCTGTCAGCCCCGCCCCCGTGCACACAAACTGGTTGGGTGCGCAGAATGTGCTGCAACTGCAGCGTGGCTCTGCCCCGTGCGGCCGATACACCCCGACAGCCCCACGCCCGTGCACAGAAACTGCTTGCGTGCGCAGAAACTGGTGCGTTTGCTAAGTTTGTCTGCCCCCGTGCGCAGAAACTGCTCCGTTTGCTACGTTTG
Organism: Iris macrosiphon; assembly: GCA_036927795.1. Taxonomy (NCBI): domain Eukaryota; kingdom Viridiplantae; phylum Streptophyta; class Magnoliopsida; order Asparagales; family Iridaceae; genus Iris; species Iris macrosiphon. Next base: position 46,049 of record JAYESA010001437.1, read on the forward strand.
TCTGCCCCCGTGCACAGAAACTGCTTGCGTGCGCAGAAACTGGTGCGTTTGCTAAGTTTGTCTGCCCCCGTGCGGCCGATACACCCCGACAGCCCCACGCCCGTGCACAGAAACTGCCTGCGTGCGCAGAAACTGGTGCGTTTGCTACGTTTGTCTGCCCCCGTGCGCAGAAACTGCTCCGTTTGCTAAGTTTGTCTGCCC
>JAYESA010001438.1:0-46226 GCA_036927795.1 Iris macrosiphon
ATATATATGATACATTTGTTTACATATAGTAAAAATATGTTTTACAAGTATATGTATATATATCAATACAGTTTTATATATACACTATATATATTTACATACCAAAATATGTTTATACACGTATATATATATAGGTACACATATTTATACCAAAATACACACATTAACATATATTATATGTATACAGTTAAATTAATACCATATATATTTAATACGTATTTATAATAAATACATTTTAATATACATATATAGAAAAATAGAGAAAATACGCAATATATATATATATATATATATATATATATATATATATATATATATATATATATATATATATATATATATATCTTCACTAAGTAAAAATACACTATATACATTAACATATATATACTAAGAAATATTTATACTAGAATTTATACATGTTAAATATTAATAAAATAAATAATTATACATATACTAATTTAAATTGTACTAGTATACGTAGTTATAGATACCAATTTATATTAAATATATACGTATACATATATACGTACATTTTAACATTAATTTAATACATAACATACATATACATATACATATTGACACTAAGTAATATACTTATACATATACAGATTAGTATATACCCATACAAATATATTAAATACATACATACATTAAACTAACTTATATATGAATACAAATACAATGATATGTATGAATCCATGTATTCATTGCATATATACTATCCATATACCAAATACATACATTCATAACTACGTATATACACGGGGATAACTATACCTGCGTACGACGACGAGGTGGTCGAGTCGTCGCAGCGGGGCGGGATCGAGGCTGCTGATGTTGGTCGTGTAGCTGCTGTTGAGGAAGAGATGGCCGGAGCAGGGAGTCGTGGCTGCGGGAGGGAGCTCAGGGGAGTTGAGGGAGGATGAACGGAGACTGCAGCATCGGAGTTGCGAGCAGGGAGTCGAGATCCGTCCGGGTCGTGGTGTGAGGGAAGGAGCAGGCCAACGGGGCAATGGCTGCCGGAGGAACAGTAAGTGCGGGCAGCAGCAGGGGGCCGGAGTATCTGTTGGCGGTGGTGGTGACTAGGAGATGATGGAGGTGGTGGTGGTAGTTCGGCGGGACTTGCCGGAGAGGAGTGATGAACACAGCAGGGAGGGGGAGCAGCGGTGCAGTTGGCCACCGGAGAGTCGATGGGAAGGTCGGGGGTTCATCGTCGGGCTGCAGCAGAGGGAATGGGGAGTTGGCTGTAGGCCAGAGGGTTGATCGTGCGGGGGAGATGGAGGGAGGAGCAGGCCGTGCGGGTTGGTGAAGGGCAGTGGAGGGGCCGCCGGACTGAAGGCCGGGCTGAACGTCGGAGTACGCCGGAGGTCGGAGAGACAGGGGGCTGCCGGGTACTTAATGTGGGGGTGTGAACAGGAACTGTGGGGGGTGAACAGTGTTTCCCCCCCCTCCCTTATGAATTCAAATTCAAAAAATAAAAGAAAGAGAAGAAGAAGAGAGGAAGGAGAAGAAGAAGAAATGAGAAGAAGAAAGGAAGAAGAATTTCTTCCTACATTGGAGAGGATGGAGGCTTGTGAGGAGGTGGGGGCTTGCTTGGGGATTAGGGGTTTTCTAGGAAAATGGGTTGATGTGACATTAAATAGTAAAAAGGGTGAGAGGGTGTGTGAATCTAATGGTGAGGATGGACCCACTTTAAATGAGTGGTCCAGATTAGACATGAAGAATGTTCATGTGGGGGTGAGGGTGATAAAAATATTAAGGATTCCTCATTGGTTTAAACAAATTGGTGTTTACACCAAAACTGCAAATTTGCAAATTAGCCCCCTTAAATTCGGAAATTTGCACAAACACATAAAATGACAAAAATTTGGCGGACGATTCGGGGGTCCGGTGTTTTGTAGGGTCAGGGGGCACTGTAAGACTGGTACGGGCTCAATTAGCATGGCACTGGAATTAATTTGGGATTTACGGAATCAGATAAAATGGTATCCTCAAATTAATTAGAAATAAATACAAGTTGTGTTCAACAATTAATTAGGAGTACATGGATCAAAATCAGGTCAAGTCATCAATACCAATAATAAAGAAGACTCAGAACAGAATATTACCCTAATTTGGGCCGCACGAAAAATAGGTCAAGATTGCCTTTAATTTTTGATTGGAACGCACAACGATACAAAATAGAGATTTATTAAATAACGTCCACGACAATTTTTGTGCGGCCAGAAATAATGTACAGAGAGCACAATTATGAGTTGCAAAAATAGCAGAATTGAAGACGGGCACGTCTAGGGCAAGATGGTAAAATTTGTTGGAAGACAAAAGTCAGGGTAGCGCTCCAAATATCGAAGCAAAGGCAATGCGCCAAGTATTAAATAAAATACAGTAATTAATTATTACCTCCAAGAATTAAATTCTAAAATAAACAATTAAAATACCGAATCCCACAATTCGGACAGGTGTTCACCTACTAACTTCTAGGTCAAGTCTACCAGCACAATATAATTGAACACTGTATATAATTACTATATTTAATTACACACCTCACATATTTATTTAAATTAATATACCTATCACGAAATTACTAAATTGTAACTACAATAATATTAGTTATTGTAAAAAGTCGAAAATACCCCTGTTTTCGGAACGTGGTGGTGACAAGAATCATCCATCTATACTCGTTTTCACCAATCTAAGCCTATTCTACACCATATTTCGGTAAGAACCACCCATCTATACCTGTTTAACCATTCTACGCTCATTCTATATCATATTTCAGTTAGAATCACCCATCTACACTCGCTTTTACCATTCTACGTCCATTTGATACCATATTCTGGTTATAATCACCAATCTAAGCACGTTTCAAGCATTCTAAGCTCATTCTATACCATATTTCGGTTAGAGTCGCTCATTTATACTCTTTTCCACCATTCTACGATCATTTGGTACCTTAATTTGATTGTCATCCCCTTTCAGTACCCGTTTCAACCAATCCACACCACTTTTATACCCTATTTTGGTTAGAATCACCCACCCATCTGTACTCGTTTTCCCCAATCTACGCACATTCTACACCATATTTTACTCAGAATCACTCAACTATACTCGTTTTTACGATTCCAACCCTATTTTATACCACATTTCGATTAGAATCAATGATCTAAACTCGTTTTCATCATCCTACGATCGTGTTTATACCATATTTCGGTTCGAATCACCCGTCTATTCTCGTTTTCCCCATGCTACGATCATTTGATACCTTGTTTCGATTACAATCACATTTCAGTACTCGTCTGCGCAAATCCACGCCACTTTCTTACCCTATTTTTTGTTGGAATCCCCCATCTATGCTTGTTTCCACCAATCTACTACGCACATTCTATACCATATCTCGGTTAGAAGCACTCATCTATACTTGTTTTTACGATTCTACCCCTGTTCTATACCACATTTCGATTAGAATCGGCAATCTAAACTCGTTTTCATCATCCTACGATCATATTATACCATATCTCGGTTCGAATCACCCATTTGTACTCGGTTTTACCGTTTTACGAGTATTTGATACCTTATTTCGGTTAGAATCATATTTCTATACTCGTTTCACCAATGTATGCCAGTTATAAACCTTATTTCGGTTAGAATATCTCGTTTGCACTCATTTTTTGACCATTCTATGCCCATTCTACACCGTACTTCTTTTTGAATCACCCACCTATGCTCGCTTTTAAGGTTCTGCCACTATTTTATATAATATTTCGATTACAATTAATGATCCAAATTTGTTTTCATTATTCTACGATCATATTATACCATATTTCGGTTCAAATCACCCGTTTACACTCGTTTTCTCCATTTCACAAGCATTTGATACCTTATTTCGGTTATGATCTCATTTATGTACTCGTTTCAACAACCTAGGCCAGTTATATGCCTAATTTTGGTTTGAATCTCCCGTCTATACTCGTTTTCACCATTCTACGTCCATTCTACACCACAGTTTTGGTTAGAATCACACATCCGTGCTCATTTTTACCATCCTACAGCTGTTTTATACCACATCTTGGTTAGAATCACCCATCTATACACATTTTGATCATCCTACGCTCATTCTATTCTATATTTCGGTTAGAATCACCTATTTATACTTGCTTTCACCAATCTAAGCTCGTTCTATACCATAATTAGAATGACCCACCTATATTCGTTTTCACAAATCTATGCCTATTCTAAACCATATTTTGGTTAGAATCACCCATATGTACTCGTTTTAACCATTCTACGCTATCATATTTCAGTTAGAATCACCCATCCATACTCGTTTTTACCATTCTACGTCCGTTTTAATACGATATTTTGGTTAGAATCACCGATCTAAACCTGTTTTCGGCATTCTAAGCTCATTCTATACCATATTTTGGTTAGAATCACCCATATTTCTGTTCGAATCACCCGTTTATAATTATTCTAACTATTCTATGAGCATTTGATGCCTTATTTCGGTCAATATCGTATTTCTATACTCGTTTCACCAATCCGGGCCAGTAATATACCTTAGTTTGGATACAATCTTCCGTTTATACTCGTTTTCACCGATCTACGCCCATTCAACACAATAGTTTCGGTAAGAATCACATATCTACACTCGTTTTCTCCATTTTACACTTGTTTTATACCACATTCTGCTTAGAATCACCCATCCATAATCTTTTTGATCATCCAAAGCTTATTCTATTCTATATTTCGGTTAGAATCACCTATTTATACTTATTTTTCACCAATCTAAGCTCATTCTATACCATAATTTCGCTTAGAATCATCCATCTATACTCGTTTTCACAAATCTAAGCCTATTCTATACCATATTTTGGTAAGAACCACCCATCTATTTCCACGCCCCAGTCCCAAAATGCCGAGGGACTGGAGATGCGTGGCAATGGTCAGCAGCACGCACCGATGGATAACCCAATTTAAGGGAACCATCAGGGCGTACCTAAGCTGTAAATAAGGTCTACTACACAAGTCACACTAATCTCATCCATAAAGATAAAGAAATAAACTGCATACTGAATGGAAATAAGTAGCAACAACAAATCACAGCAAGTCAGTCGGAGGAACAATCCGACTTAAGTCTGAATAAACTGGCTCTATAGGCCCAGGAACAAAAGAGATAACATGAAATAAATGAGTACTGGAACAGGCACTCAGGAGAAGTCCTCGGCAGTCACCTCGTCTTCAGTGTTCGGTTCAGCTCCAGCAATAGCTTCAGCTCCGGTCCCGTATATCTCGGGATACTGCTCCTCAGCTAAACCTGGGGACATAATCCATTCCAGGTCCTCAGTGGACATAGTAAGGCACAAGATAAAATAAGCCAACTGAATAAGCAGTGCAATAAATAAATGAAGAGCAGGGTAAACTAAGTAACCATCTATGTGATATGCAAATGAGAGCAACACTAGTACTCAGGCTGAGACCGCTACAAGCTCTGTGTCGGGGAGCCGGTGGTAGCAGTAATAACACGTAAAAGGTCTAGCTCTGCTGGAGAGTCTACAACCACACAATAATAGTAGATATATATATAGAACAGCCTGTAGCCTGTGTGTCTCTCCCCACCCAATGTAATTACGCAAGCCATGACCATAACGTCTCATGTTCATGTCAGCGGGATTATAACTAATGCAACAAGTCATACTGTCTATAATAAATGTCTCTATCAAGTCCTATATCCTATATAGAATCACCACGAATATCTCAGGAGGATTCTGTCCATGATAGTGTCAAGTGTCCTGGGTTGTAGGGTACTTGATAGGTCAAGTACAAAGTAAGGGAATCGTAAATCCATCTCTAAATGACGAACCCAACACCGCGTACGGTGTCGGTACCCGACTATGATCGGACACTAGGTACGTCATTCGTTCCCTAGGTTAAGCAGTTTAAATCAGTTTATATGAATTTGCACAAAAAATCCAGCAGAGTATTTTTATAGAAAATATGAAAATAATGACTGCAAGTTTGGCAAGGTGCACTTGCCTGAGGTTTGGATTCCACTTAGGTCCTAGTTTCGGAAATTTCCAGAGATGTCTCCGAAAGCTGAAATAAACAGTACCATCACGCTCAGAAGATGTCAAACAGCTAGGATCGCCTGTCCTTGGGTCCAATTTGGAGACAAGGGCAAAAACGGCAATTTCGGCCCAAAACGGGGTCCACCGGTGGGCCCGCTTTGCACCAAAAAATGTTTCAGGGTCAACGGTCTCCAAATTCACCAAACTTAGTGTCAACAGGTCAGGAACGCTGATACGAACCCAACGGAACTTTCAGATTTGAATTCCGATGAGCCGATCACAAAATCGCCAGTCGAGCGGGGCCTGTGGGGCCCACGACACGCGATTTCGTCAACGTTCTCAGAATCGGACCAAACTTGACCCACAGGACCAGCGTATCGCTACGAGTCCGATGGCACAAGTTTTGTCTCGATCCGACGTGTGTGCACGAAGTTAGGATGAAATGCAGAAAAGGCGGATACGGAGCGATGTCCGCGGATACGCGTTGATTCCGGTGTGCACGCACACCCGAATCAGCTTCCGCGAAATCCCACACGTCCGTATCGACGGGGCGCACGTATCTGTGAAGACCGCACGCGACCAAGTCATCCCGTTTGGTGGGGCGTACTCAGTTCCGGGGTGAAACAGGGTCTGGTTTATCCTATTTTTGGATCGCGGTGTGCGATCACCACAGGACGCGATGCCCCGAGCGGTTTGTCCGAGCACCGAGAGGGTCATACAGGCTTCGCGTAGAAATTTACGGAATCGAAAACAGAGATCCGAGGTGCAAGTTATGAGTACCTGAAGGGGACCCGAGAAACCGAGGTTTTGAACTGTGTCCGACACGCGAGTTCGTGTCCCGCTGTGTCCGGCCTAGGGCTGGGCTGTGTCCGCGCACTGCTGCCGTGTTCGAGTCAGGGTGCTACTGTGTCCGGGTCAGGGGTCAATGTCGGAGCTTGGCCGAGGTCGGCGGAGGGTCGACGAGGGGCAGGGCGGTGGCTGCGGCTCTCGGCGAGCTGATCGGCGTCGAGCAGTGCTGAGGGAGGTGGAGAAGGAAGGGGGGAGGAGCTCTGGACGGCGGGCGGATCTGGGAGGAGGTCGACGCCGGAGGCGGTGGGCAGGGCTGACGCGGCGCCGGAGCTGGGGAGAAGAGGGGACCGGAGCTAGGGTGGTTAGGGTTAGGGTTTCGGCTAGCTTGGGGGAAAAGGGAGGCGGAGGAGGGGGATATTTATAGGGGCTGGGGCGAGGGTTGGCCGGGCGTCGTGGGCGAGGGGTTCGGAGAGGGAGACGACGTGGGGAGGTTCTCTGGCCACGTCGCCGAGAGAACGCCGCCGGATTCCGCGGGGTTCGTGGGGTTGGGGGTGACCGGGCATCCGGGTCGGGTCGGGCGCGGATCCGGGTCTGGCCGACCCGTCCGACCCGCTAGGGTGTGAGGGCTGGGCTGGCTGCACTAACGGGCTCGGCCCATTGGGCCGGGCCGGGCCCAAAACAATAAAAACAGTAAATAAAATAATAATAATAATAATAATAATAATAATAATTAAAACAAAAATAATTAATTTAATTTAAAAAATAGTTTTTAGGCTTTTAAAAATAGGTCCGATGCCCAATAAAATCCCAGAAAATTACCCTAAGTCCGATTTTCTATTTTACACCATAAAATTATATTTTCATTTCATTTTAATGTTAGTTATTGGTAATTAAAAATTACAAACTCAATACAGGTCCTATGAAAATTTTGATAAATTGCATATTAATTCCAAAAATTGATTTAAAATATCTGAAAATTTAGGGTGTTTACATCTATACCCGTTTAACCATTCTACGCTCATTCTATATCATATTTCAGTTAGAATCACCCATCTACACTCGCTTTCACCATTCTACGTCCGTTTGATACCATATTCTGGTTATAATCACCAATCTAAGCACGTTTCCAGCATTCTAAGCTCATTCTATACCATATTTCGGTTAGAGTCGCTCATTTATACTCTTTTCCACCATTCTACGATCATTTGGTACCTTAATTCGATTGCAATCCCCTTTCAGTACCCGTTTTCACCAATCCACACCACTTTTATACCCTATTTTGGTTAGAAGCCCCACCCATCTGTACTCATTTTCCACAATCTACGCACATTCTATACCATATTTTGCTCAGAATCACTCATCTATACTCGTTTTTACGATTCCAACCCTATTTTATACCACATTTCGATTAGAATCAATGATCTAAACTCGTTTTCATTATCCTACGATCGTGTTATACCATATTTCGGTTCGAATCACCCGTCTATACTCGTTTTCCCTATTTTACGATCATTTGATACCTTGTTTCGATTACAACCACATCTCAGTACTCATTTCCGCAAATCCACGCCACTTTTTCACCCTATTTTTGTTGGAATCCCCCATCTATGCTTGTTTCCACCAATCTACTATGCACATTCTACACCATATCTCGGTTAGAAGCACTCATCTATACTTGTCTTCACGATTCTACCCCTGTTCTATACCACATTTCGATTAGAATCGGCAATCTAAACTCGTTTTCATCATCCTACGATCATATTATGCCATATTTCGGTTCGAATCACCTATTTGTACTCGGTTTCACCGTTTTACGAGTATTTGATGCCTTATTTCAGTTAGAATCATATTTCTATACTCGTTTAACCAATGTATGCCAGTTATAAACCTTATTTCGGTTAGAATATCTCGTTTGTACTCGTTTTTAACCTTTCTATGCCCATTCTACACCATAATTCTGCTTGAATCACCTACCTATGCTCGCTTTTAAGGTTCTGCCACTGTTTTATATAATATTTCGATCATAATCAATGATCCAAATTCGTTTTCATTATTCTACGATCATATTATACCATATTTCGGTTCAAATCACCCGTTTATACTCGTTTTCTCCATTTCACAAGTATTTGATACCTTATTTCGGTTATGATCTCATTTATGTACTCGTTTCAACAACCTAGGCTAGTTATATACCTAATTTCGGTTTAAATCTCCCGTCTATACTCGTTTTTACCATTCTACGTCCGTTCTACACCACAGTTTTGGTTAGAATCACACATCCGTGCTCGTTTTTACCATCCTACAGCTATTTTATACCACATCTCGGTTAGAATCACCCATCTATACTCATTTTGATCATCCTACGCTCATTCTATTCCATATTTCGGTTAGAATCATCTATTTATACTTGCTTTCACCAATCTAAGCTCGTTCTATACCATAATTAGAATGACCCACCTATATTCGTTTTCACAAATCTATGCCTATTCTAAACCATATTTCGGTTAGAATCACCCATATGTACTCGTTTTAACCATTCTATGCTATCATATTTTAGTTAGAATCACCCATCCATACTCGTTTTTACCATTCCACGTCCGTTTTAATACGATATTTTGGTTAGAATCACCGATCTAAACCTATTTTCGGCATTCTAAGCTCATTCTATACCATATTTTGGTTAGAATCTGTAACACCTCGTTCCGCTTAAGCGGACTGCCGTCTCAAACGGCAAAAGTGCAGCTGTCCCGACCCTCTTTGCCTCGAACGAGAAGCAAAGGATATCCAGACTTGTCCCTACAGGAATCCGGCTTAGGCTTTCAGAGGCTCGCTCAGACGTATCGCTCTACCGAGGCGAATCATCGCTAAGGTGGGTGGCTACGGTGAACTTGTCTTTGCTTAGCCAGCACACATAAAATCTAGAATGTTCATGCTAGTCGCTAGGTGAATCACCCCTGCATGCTAATAAATCCAACGCACCTAGGTAAGGGAATAATCCCAACTTGTATTGCATGCTAGAATATGGAAATGAAATACTGCTTATATACAGACCCTCGTATGCTAAGTCCCTTAACGGTTTCATCTCTCGGCTTACCTTTGGGTCCGAGAAAATGTGCCTGTTTATGTTCCTTAGAAATGCATGCTTGTCTGCTTGAATGTTACCGTATTTTCATCCAAACCTCGGGAGACTACTACGTAGTCGTTCCGTGCCTGAATGAACCTGTAAGTATCCGGGACCGTTAGGTCACCAAGGCATATCCCCGAACCAGGGGAATGCATTAAGCAAGAATGAATACTGAACGTGAATCACCTTGAATGATAATCATGCTATGTATGCATCTGAACGAGGATCGTGTTATGTACTGATGGAATCCCAGCTTGTGGAGGAATATGCTCGTTCAGATTAAGTTTAAGTTTCATGATTATCATGTCAAGCTATGGAATATGGATAGACCCTGACCTGCATTGTCGCGGACAACTTGTGCACAAGGTATGTTATGTTGAGTTCCGCGGACGGTCACTGGGGCACCGGGACCGATCCGATCCGGACGGGACGTATGAGCAGTCGTATGTTATGGGGCAAGGTGTTATGCAGCGGGGCTCACCACCTGCGTTGCATATCATTCTGTGTCTTGAGACTGTGAACCGTCCATAATGGCTATGCCAGCGACTTATGTTCATATAGATAAGTCATCCTCGCTTAGCGGCTATCCGCGTGTGAGTCATTGTATAGCATCAATGAACTGAACACCTGAACGATCTGAAAATAATGGCTAGGTCAGGGTCATTATTTTACACCACAGTTTTGGTTAGAATCTCCCGTCTATACTCGTTTTCACCATTCTACGTCCGTTCTACACCACAGTTTTGGTTAGAATCACACATCCGTGCTCGTTTTTACCATCCTACAGCTGTTTTATACCACATCTCGGTTAGAATCACCCATCTATACTCATCTTGATCATCCTACGCTCATTCTATTCCATATTTCGCTTAAAATCACCTATTTATACTTATTTTTACCAATCTAAGCTCGTTCTATACCATAATTAGAATCACCCACCTATATTCGTTTTCACAAATCTATGCCTATTCCAAAACCATATTTCGGTTAGAATCACCCATATGTACTCGTTTTAACCATTCTACGCTATCATGTTTCAGTTAGAATCACCCATCCATACTCGTTTTCACCATTCCACGTTCGTTTTAATACGATATTTTGGTTAGAATCACCGATCTAAACCTATTTTTGACATTCTAAGCTCATTCTATACCATATTTTGGTTAGAATCACCCATATTTTGGTTCGAATCACCCTTTTATAATCGTTCTAACTATTCTATGAGCATTTGATGCCTTATTTCGGTCAATATCGTATTTCTATACTCGTTTTACCAATCCGGGCCAGTAATATACCTTAGTTTGGATATAATCTTTGGTTTATACTCGTTTTCACCGATCTACGCCCATTCAACACAATAGTTTCGGTTAGAATCACATATCTACGGTCGTTTTCTCCATTCTACACTTGTTTTATACCATATTCTGCTTAGAATCACCCATCCATAATCTTTTTGATCATCCAAAGCTCATTTTTTTCTACATTTTGGTTAGAATCACCTATTTATACTTGTTTTTCACCAATCTAAGCTCATTCTATACCATAATTTAGCTTAGAATCATCCATCTATACTCGTTTTCACCAATCTAAGCCTATTCTACACCATATTTCAGTAAGAACCACCCATCTTACCCGTTTAACCATTCTACACTCATTCTATATCATATTTCAGTTAGAATCACCCATCTACACTCGCTTTCACTATTCTACGTCCGTTCGATACCATATTCTGGTTATAATCACCAATCTAAGCACGTTTCCAGCATTCTAAGCTCATTCTATACCATATTTCGGTTAGAGTCGCTCATTTATACTCTTTTCCACCATTCTACGATCATTTGGTACCTTAATTCGATTGCAATCCCCTTTCAGTACCCGTTTCTACCAATCCACACCACTTTTATACCATATTTTGGTTAGAATCACCCACCCATCTGTACTCGTTTTCTCCAATCTACGCACATTCTACACCATATTTTATTCAGAATCACTCATCTATACTCATTTTTACGATTCTAACCCTATTTTATACCACGTTTCGATTAGAATCAATGATCTAAACTCGTTTTCATCATCCTACGATCGTGTTATACCATATTTCGGTTCGAATCACCCGTCTATTCTCGTTTTCCCCATGCTACGATCATTTGATACCTTGTTTCGATTACAATCACATTTCAGTACTCGTCTGCACAAATCCACGCCACTTTCTTACCCTATTTTTTGTTGGAATCCCCCATCTATGCTTGTTTCCACCAATCTACTACGCACATTCTATACCATATCTCGGTTAGAAGCACTCATCTATACTTGTTTTTACGATTCTACCCCTGTTCTATACCACATTTCGATTAGAATCGGCAATCTAAACTCGTTTTCATCATCCTACGATCATATTATACCATATCTCGGTTCGAATCACCCATTTGTACTCGGTTTTACCGTTTTACGAGTATTTGATACCTTATTTCGGTTAGAATCATATTTCTATACTCGTTTCACCAATGTATGCCAGTTATAAACCTTATTTCGGTTAGAATATCTCGTTTGCACTCATTTTTTGACCATTCTATGCCCATTCTACACCGTACTTCTTTTTGAATCACCCACCTATGCTCGCTTTTAAGGTTCTGCCACTATTTTATATAATATTTCGATTACAATTAATGATCCAAATTTGTTTTCATTATTCTACGATCATATTATACCATATTTCGGTTCAAATCACCCGTTTACACTCGTTTTCTCCATTTCACAAGCATTTGATACCTTATTTCGGTTATGATCTCATTTATGTACTCGTTTCAACAACCTAGGCCAGTTATATGCCTAATTTTGGTTTGAATCTCCCGTCTATACTCGTTTTCACCATTCTACGTCCATTCTACACCACAGTTTTGGTTAGAATCACACATCCGTGCTCGTTTTTACCATCCGACAGCTGTTTTATACCACATCTCGGTTAGAATCACCCATCTATACTCATCTTGATCATCCTACGCTCATTCTATTCCATATTTCGGTTAGAATCACCTATTTATACTTGTTTTCACCAATCTAAGCTCGTTCTATACGATAATTAGAATCACCCACCTATATTCGTTTTCACAAATCTATGCCTATTCTAAACCATATTTCTGTTAGAATCACCCATATGTACTCGTTTCAACCATTCTAAGCTATCATATTTCAGTTAGAATCATCCATCCATACTCGTTTTCATCATTCCACGTCCGTTTTAATACGATATTTTGGTTAGAATCACCGATCTAAACCTGTTTTCGACATTCTAAGCTCATTCTATACCATATTTTGGTTAGAATCACCCATATTTCGGTTCAAATCACCCGTTTATAATCGTTCTAACTATTCTATGAGCATTTGATGCCTTATTTCGGTCAATATCGTATTTCTATACTCGTTTCACCAATCCGGGCCAGTAATATACCTTAGTTTGGATACAATCTTCCGTTTATACTCGTTTTCACCGATCTACGCCCATTCAACACAATAGTTTCGGTTAGAATCACATATCTACGCTCGTTTTCTCTATTCTACACTTGTTTTATACCACATTCTGCTTAGAATCACCCATCCATAATCTTTTTGATCATCCAAAGCTCATTCTATTCTATATTTTGGTTAGAATCACCTATTTATACTTGTTTTTCACCAATCTAAGCTCATTCTATACCATAATTTTGCTTAGAATCATCCATCTATACTCGTTTTCACCAATCTAAGCCTATTCTATACCATATTTCGGTAAGAACCACCCATCTATACCCGTTTAACCATTCTACGCTCATTCTATATCATATTTCAGTTAGAATCACCCATCTACACTCGCTTTCACCATTCTACGTCCGTTTGATACCATATTCTGGTTATAATCACCAATCTAAGCACGTTTCCAGCATTCTAAGCTCATTCTATACCATATTTCGGTTAGAGTCGCTCATTTATACTCTTTTCCACCATTCTACGATCATTTGGTACCTTAATTCGATTGCAATCCCCTTTCAGTACCCGTTTCCACCAATCCATACCACTTTTATACCCTATTTTGGTTAGAATCACCCACCCATCTGTACTCATTTTCCCCAATCTACGCATATTCTAAACAATATTTTACCCAGAATCACTCAACTATACTCATTTTTACGATTCCAACCCTATTTTATACCACATTTCGATTAGAATCAATGATCTAAACTCGTTTTCATCATCCTACGATCGTGTTATACCATATTTCGGTTCGAATCACCCGTCTATACTCATTTTCTCCATTCTACGATCATTTGATACCTTGTTTCGATTACAACCACATCTCAGTACTCGTCTCCGCAAATCCACGCCATTTTTTTACCCTATTTTTTGTTGGAATCCCCCATCTATGCTTGTTTCCACCAATCTACTACGCACATTCTATACCATATCTCGGTTAGAAGCACTCATCTATACTTGTCTTCACGATTCTACCCCTGTTCTATACCACATTTCGATTAGAATCGGCAATCTAAACTCGTTTTCATTGTCCTACGATCATATTATGCCATATTTCGGTTCAAATTACCCATTTGTACTCGGTTTCACCGTTTTACGAGCATTTGATACCTTATTTCGGTTAGAATCGTATTTCTATACTCGTTTCACGAATGTATGCCAGTTATAAACCTTATTTCGGTTAGAATATCTCGTTTGCACTCATTTTTGACCATTCTATGCCCATTCTAATTCTGCTTGAATCACCCACCTATGCTCGATTTTAAGGTTCTGCCACTGTTTTATATAATATTTCGATCACAATCAATGATCCAAATTCGTTTTTATTATTCTACGATCATATTATACCATATTTCGGTTCAAATCACCCGTTTACACTCGTTTTCTCTATTTCACAAGCATTTGATACCTTATTTTGGTTATGATCTCATTTATGTACTCGTTTCAATAACCTAGGCCAGTTATACACCTAATTTTGGTTTGAATCTCCCGTGTATACTCGTTTTTACCATTCTACGTCCGTTCTACACCACAGTTTTGGTTAGAATCACACATCCGTGCTCGTTTTTACCATCCTACAGCTGTTTTATACCACATCTCGGTTAGAATCACCCATCTATACTTATCTTGATCATCCTACGCTCATTCTATTCCATATTTCGGTTAGAATCATCTATTTATACTTGTTTTCACCAATCTAAGCTCGTTCTATCAATCTAAGCTCGTTCTATATCATAATTAGAATCACCCACCAATATTCGTTTTCACAAATCTATGCCTATTCTAAACCATATTCGGTTAGAATCACCCATATGTACTCGTTTTAACCATTCTATGCTATCATGTTTCAGTTAGAATCACCCATCCATACTCGTTTTCACCATTCCACGTCCGTTTTAATACGCTATTTTGGTTAGAATCACCGATCCTAAACCTGTTTTGGCATTCTAAGCTCATTCTATACCATATTTTGGTTAGAATCACCCATATTTTGGTTCGAATCACCCGTTTATAATTGTTCTAACAATTCTATGGGCATTTTGATGCCTTATTTCGGTCAATATCGTATTTCTATACTCGTTTCACCAATCCGGGCCAGTAATATACCTTAGTTTGGATACAATCTTCCGTTTATACTCGTTTTCACCGATCTACGCCCATTCAACACAATAGTTTCGGTTAGAATCACATATCTACGCTCGTTTTCTCTATTCTACACTTGTTTTATACCACATTCTGCTTAGAATCACCTATCCATAATCTTTTTGATCATCCAAAGCTTATTCTATTCTACATTTTGTTCGGTTAGAATCACCTATTTATACTTGTTTTTCACCAATCTAAGCTCATTCTATACCATAATTTTGCTTAGAATCATCCATCTATACTCGTTTTCACCAATCTAAGCCTATTCTACACCATATTTCGGTAAGAACCACCCCATCTGTACCCGTTTAACCATTCTACGCACATTTTATATCATATTTCAGTTAGAATCACCCATCTACACTCGCTTTCACCATTCTACGTTCGTTTGATACCATATTCTGGTTATAATCACCAATCTAAGCACATTTCCAGCATTCTAAGCTCATTCTATACCATATTTCGGTTAGAGTCGCTCATTTATACTCTTTTCTCCCCCATTCTACGATCATTTGGTACCTTAATTCGATTGCAATCCCCTTTCAGTACCCGTTTCCACCAATCCACACCACTTTTATACTCTATTTTGGTTAGAATCACCCACCCATCGTACTCGTTTTCCCCCAATCTACGCACATTCTACACCATATTTTATTCAGAATCACACATCTATACTCGTTTTTTACGATTCTAACCCTATTTTATACCACATTTCGATTAGAATCAATGATCTAAACTCGTTTTCATCATCCTACGATCGTGTTATACCATATTTCGGTTCGAATCACCCGTCTATACTCGTTTTCCCCATTCTACGATCATTTGATACCTTGTTTCGATTACAACCACATCTCAGTACACGTCTCCGTAAATCCACGCCACTTTTTTACCCTATTTTTTGTTGGAATCCCCCATCTATATTGTTTCCACCAATCTACTACGCACATTCTACACCATATCTCGGGTTAGAAGCACTCATCTATACTTGTTTTCACGATTCTACCCCTGTTCTATACCACATTTCGATTAGAATCGGCAATCTAAACTCGTTTTCATCATCCTACGATCATATTATACCATATCTCGGTTCGAATCACCCATTTGTACTCGGTTTCACCGTTTTACGAGCATTTGATGCCTTATTTCGGTTAGAATCGTATTTCTATACTCGTTTCACGAATGTATGCCAGTTATAAACCTTATTTCAGTTAGAATATCTCGTTTGCACTCGTTTTTGACCATTCTATGCCCATTCTAATTCTGCTTGAATCACCCATCTATGCTCGCTTTTAAGGTTCTGCCACTGTTTTATATAATATTTCGTTCACAATCAATGATCCAAATTCGTTTTCATTATTCTACGATCATATTATACCATATTTCGGTTCAAATCACCCGTTTACACTCGTTTTCTCTATTTCACAAGCATTTGATACCTTATTTCGGTTATGATCTCATTTATGCACTCGTTTCAATAACCTAGGCCAGTTATACACCTAATTTCGATTTAAATCTCCCGTGTATACTCGTTTTCACCATTCTAACGTCCGTTCTATACCACAATTTTGGTTAGAATCACACATCCGTGCTCGTTTTTACCATCTTACAGCTGTTTTATACCACATCTCGGTTAGAATCACCCATCTATACTCATCTTGATCATCCTACGCTCATTCTATTCCATATTTCGGTTAGAATCACCTATTTATACTTGTTTTCACCAATCTAAGCTCGTTCTATACCATAATTAGAATCACCCACCAATATTCATTTTCACAAATCTATGCCTATTCTAAACTATATTTCGGTTAGAATCACCCATATGTACTCGTTTTAACCATTCTACGCTATCATATTTCAGTTAGAATCACCCATCCATACTCGTTTTCACCATTCCATGTCCGTTTTAATACGATATTTTGGTTAGAATCACCGATCTAAAACCTGTTTTCGGCATTCTAAGCTCATTCTATACCATATTTTGGTTAGAATCACCCATATTTCGGTTCGAATCACCCGTTTATAATCGTTCTAACTATTCTATGAGCATTTGATACCTTATTTCGGTCAATATCGTATTTCTATACTCGTTTCACCAATCCGGGCCAGTAATATACCTTAGTTTGGATACAATCTTCCGTTTATACTCGTTTTCACCGATCTACGCCCATTCAACATAATAGTTTCGGTTAGAATCACATATCTACGCTCGTTTTCTCCATTCTACACTTGTTTTATCCCATATTCTGTTTAGAATCACCCATCCATAATCTTTTTGATCATCCAAAGCTCATTCTATTCTACATTTCGGTTAGAATCACCTATTTATAACTTGTTTTTTCACCAATCTAAGCTCATTCTATACCATAATTTCGCTTAGAATCATCCATCTATACTCGTTTTCACCAATCTAAGCCTATTCTACACCATATTTCGGTAAGAACCACCCATCTATACCCGTTTAACCATTCTACGCTCATTCTATATCATATTTCAGTTAGAATCACCCATCTACACTCGCTTTCACCATTCTACGTCCGTTTGATACCATATTCTGGTTATAATCACCAATCTAAGCACGTTTCCAGCATTCTAAGCTCATTCTATACCATATTTCGGTTAGAGTCGCTCATTTATACTCTTTTCCACCATTCTACGATCATTTGGTACCTTAATTCGATTGCAATCCCCTTTCAATACCCGTTTCCACCAATCCACACCACTTTTATATCCTATTTTGGTTAGAATCACCCACCCATCTGTACTCGTTTTCCCCCAATTCTACGCACATTCTACACCATATTTTACTCAGAATCACTCATCTATACTTGTTTTTACGATTCCAACCCTATTTTATACCACATTTCGATTAGAATCAATGATCAAAACTCGTTTTCATCATCCTACGATCGTGTTATACCATATTTCGGTTCGAATCACCCGTCTATACTCGTTTTCCCTATTCTAACGATCATTTGATACCTTGTTTCGATTACAACCATATCTCAGTACTCGTTTCCGCAAATCCACGCCACTTTTTACCCTATTTTTGTTGGAATCCCCCATCTATGCTTCGTTTCCACCAATCTACTACACATATTCTACACCATATCTCGGTTAGAAGCACTTATCTATACTTGTTTTCACGATTCTACCCCTGTTCTATACCACATTTCTATTAGAATCGGCAATCTAAACTCGTTTTCATCATCCCTACGATCATATTATACCATATCTCGGTTCGAATCACCCATTTGTACTCGGTTTCACCGTTTTATGAGCATTTGATGCCTTATTTCGGTTAGAATCGTATTTCTATACTCGTTTCAACAATGTATGCCAGTTATAAACCTTATTTCGGTTAGAATGTCTCGTTTGCACTCATTTTTGACCATTCTATGCCCATTCTACATCGTACTTCTGCTTGAATCACCCACCTAATGCTCGCTTTTAAGGTTCTGCCACTGTTTTATATAATATTTCGATTACAATCAATGATCCAAATTCGTTTTCATTATTCTACGATCATATTATACCATATTTCGGTTCAAATCACCCCGTTTACACTCGTTATCATCTATTTCACAAGCATTTGATACCTTATTTCGGTTATGATCTCATTTATGTACTCGTTTCAATAACCTAGGCCAGTTATACACCTAATTTTGATTTGAATCTCCCGTCTATACTCGTTTTCACCATTCTACGTCCGTTCTATACCACAGTTTTGGTTAGAATCACACATCCGTGCTCATTTTTACCATCCTACAGCTGTTTTATACCACATCTCGGTTAGAATCACCCATCTATACTCATCTTGATCATCCTACGCTCATTCTATTCCATATTTCGCTTAGAATCACCTATTTATACTTGTTTTTACCAATCTAAGCTCGTTCTATACCATAATTAGAATCACCCACCTATATTCGTTTTCACAAATCTATGCCTATTCCAAAACCATATTTCGGTTAGAATCACCCATATGTACTCGTTTTAACCATTCTACGCTATCATGTTTCAGTTAGAATCACCCATCCATACTCGTTTTTACCATTCCACGTTCGTTTTAATACGATATTTTGGTTAGAATCACCGATCTAAACCTATTTTTGACATTCTAAGCTCATTCTATACCATATTTTGGTTAGAATCACCCATATTTCGGTTCGAATCACCCTTTTATAATCGTTCTAACTATTCTATGAGCATTTGATGCCTTATTTCGGTCAATATCGTATTTTTATACTCGTTTTACCAATCCGGGCCAGTAATATACCTTAGTTTGGATATAATCTTTGGTTTATACTCGTTTTCACCGATCTACGCCCATTCAACACAATAGTTTCGGTTAGAATCACATATCTACGGTCGTTTTCTCCATTCTACACTTGTTTTATACCATATTCTGCTTAGAATCACCCATCCATAATCTTTTTGATCATCCAAAGCTCATTTTATTCTACATTTTGGTTAGAATCACCTATTTATACTTGTTTTTCACCAATCTAAGCTCATTCTATACCATAATTTAGCTTAGAATCATCCATCTATACTCGTTTTCACCAATCTAAGCCTATTCTACACCATATTTCAGTAAGAACCACCCATCTGTACCCGTTTAACCATTCTACGCTCATTCTATATCATATTTCAGTTAGAATCACCCATCTACACTCGCTTTCACCATTCTACGTCCGTTCGATACCATATTCTGGTTATAATCACCATCTAAGCACGTTTCCAGCATTCTAAGCTCATTCTATACCATATTTCGGTTAGAGTCGCTCATTTATACTCTTTTCCACCATTCTACGATCATTTGGTACCTTCATTCGATTGCAATCCCCTTTCAGTACCCATTTCCACCAATCCACACCACTTTTATACCCTATTTTGGTTAGAATCACCCACCCATCTGTACTCGTTTTCTCCAATCTACGCACATTCTATACCATATTTTATTCAGAATCACTCATCTATGCTCATTTTTACGATTTCAACCCTATTTTATACCACGTTTCGATTAGAATCAATGATCTAAACTCGTTTTCATCATCCTACGATCGTGTTATACCATATTTCGGTTCGAATCACCCGTCTATTCTCGTTTTCCCCAAGCTACGATCATTTGATACCTTGTTTCGATTACAATCACATTTCAGTACTCGTCTGCGCAAATCCACGCCACTTTTTTACCCTATTTTTTGTTGGAATCCCCCATCTATGCTTGTTTCCACCAATCTACTACGCACATTCTACACCATATCTCGGTTAGAAGCACTCATCTATACTTGTTTTTACAATTCTACCCCTGTTCTATACCACATTTCGATTAGAATCGGCAATCTAAACTCGTTTTCATCATCCTACGATCATATTATACCATATCTCGGTTCGAATCACCCATTTGTACTCGGTTTTACCGTTTTACGAGTATTTGATGCCTTATTTCGGTTAGAATCATATTTCTATACTCGTTTCACCAATGTATGCCAGTTATAAACCTTATTTCGGTTAGAATATCTCGTTTGCACTCATTTTTTGACCATTCTATGCCCATTCTACACCGTACTTCTTTTTGAATCACCCACCTATGCTCGCTTTTAAGGTTCTGCCACTATTTTATATAATATTTCGATTACAATTAATGATCCAAATTTGTTTTCATTATTATACGATCATATTATACCATATTTCGGTTCAAATCACCCGTTTACACTCGTTTTCTCCATTTCACAAGCATTTGATACCTTATTTCGGTTATGATCTCATTTATGTACTCGTAATCAACAACCTAGGCCAGTTATACGCCTAATTTTGGTTTGAATCTCCCGTCTATACTCGTTTTCACCATTCTACGTCCGTTCTACACCACAGTTTTGGTTAGAATCACACATCCGTGCTCGTTTTTACCATCCGACAGTTGTTTTATACCACATCTCGGTTAGAATCACCCATCTATACTCATCTTGATCATCCTACGCTCATTCTATTCCATATTTCGGTTAGAATCACCTATTTATACTTGTTTTCACCAATCTAAGCTCGTTCTATACGATAATTAGAATCACCAACCTATATTCGTTTTCACAAATCTATGCCTATTCTAAACCATATTTCGGTTAGAATCACCCATATGTACTCGTTTCAACCATTCTAAGCTATCATGTTTCAGTTAGAATCACCCATCCATACTCGTTTTCATCATTTCACGTCCGTTTTAATACGATATTTTGGTTAGAATCACCGATCTAAACCTGTTTTCCGGCATTCTAAGCTCATTCTATACCATATTTGGTTAGAATCACCCATATTTTGGTTCAAATCACCCGTTTATAATCGTTCTAACTATTCTATGAGCATTTGATGCCTTATTTCGGTCAATATCGTATTTCTATACTCGTTCACCAATCCGGGCCAGTAATATACCTTAGTTTGGATACAATCTTCCGTTTATACTCGTTTTCACCGATCTTACGCCCATTCAACACAATAGTTTCGGTTAGAATCACATATCTACGCTCGTTTTCTCTATTCTACACTTGTTTTATACCACATTCTGCTTAGAATCACCCATCCATAATCTTTTTGATCATCCAAAGCTCATTCTATTCTATATTTCGGTTAGAATCACCTATTTATACTTGTTTTTCACCAATCTAAGCTCATTCTATACCATAATTTCGCTTAGAATCATCCATCTATACTCGTTTTCACCAATCTAAGCCTATTCTACACCATATTTCGGTAAGAACCACCCATCTATACCCGTTTAACCATTCTACGCTCATTCTATATCATATTTCAGTTAGAATCACCCATCTACACTCGCTTTCACCATTCTACGTCCGTTCGATACCATATTCTGGTTATAATCACCAATCTAAGCACGTTTCCAACATTCTAAGCTCATTCTATACCATATTTCGGTTAGAGTCGCTCATTTATACTCTTTTCCACTATTCTACGATCATTTGGTACCTTAATTCGATTGCAATCCCCTTTCAGTACCCGTTTCCACCAATCCACACCACTTTTATACCCTATTTTGGTTAGAATCACCCACTCATCTGTACTCGTTTTCCCCAATCTACGCACATTCTACACCATATTTTATTCAGAATCACTCATCTATACTCGTTTTTACGATTCCAACCCTATTTTATTGTCACGCTCCAGTCCCAAATACGTAGGACTAGGAACACGTAAGCATGCCAGTCGTATGGATATGTGTAACCTCCGATTTCCAGTTTCCAAAATAATTAGATTTTAATTCATTTTAAAATATCAAGTTTTATAAAACATTTCTCCTTGAAAATTTTTAGTTGATTTTTGAACGATGTTTGATTGTAGAAGGTAATTTAAAATTTTTATAAAAATCCTTTTTCCTAAATGACGCTGTATTACAAAATAAATAAATAAATAATAATATATATATTTCTAGTTTTAAATATTTATTGGCTTGAATCATAAAAAATTATTGTTTTAGCTAAATATTTATTTAAAAGACTAGTTGATAAAATAAAATAGATTTTTAATTATTGGGATAGTAAATAAATAAATGTCGTACTTTCTGAGATTTTTGCCAAAATGTATTAATTAGTAGCTAATTGAAAATTTGCTAGCTTTCCTAAAAATATTTTCTGAAATTATAACCTTTGTTTCTTTAATTTTACAAGTCGCCATTTCCATTAACTAGCCCACACCCTTTCCCACATGAAGAACTTATTCATGTATTGATCTTGGGCCATTCATTATTGGGCCAACCCGCAACCCTTTATCCCACACCCTTCTCCCTATTTAAGTTCTCATTCTCACAATTTCCAAGAAACCCTAATTTTCAATTTATTGGCTAGCCCCCACAATTCCCAAAGCCGAAGCCACCACCATTTTTGTGTGCTCGTGTCCGTGTGTCCAGCATCACCGTGTCAGCCGTGATGGCCTCGGGTCCGACCCCGGGTGTCCCACAGTCTCCATTCATTTTCTGGGTTCGGTTACAATATTACAAGAAGATTCCGTGTCCGACACACCCGGACACAACCCCCACACCACAGCAAACACCCCCATGTCCAACATCCGGACACGCCACAGTACAACGAACCCATCGTGTCCCGCCGACACGATGCACCCGGACACGTCTCCCACCCCACAGTCTCCATTAATTATTTTAGTATTTTCTTTATAATTAGTTTATTTGGATCGGTGACCGATTTTACCATAAATGAAAAATATTGGCTTTTACGTAAATCCTAGATTTTTATAAATAAACCTTTAAATTGTAATTTTGTTCAAAAGGGAAGTTTTAACAATTATTGTTCAAAATGATTTCCAAATGATTTTTCATAAATTAAGAAGTTACCTTGATTACGAACAATCGACCCCTTTCTCTTATTAGCTAACTTGTAAATCTTAACCTTAGCTAAACCCCAGTGAATTTCTCTATGTATTAAGGACTCGGTATCCTTATCTCGATTTTCGTGCTGAGCTCCGATCTTGGACTTCTTTATATAGTTTCTAGCTAATTGGACTGCTCCGGACCCATTGGAACTAACTGCTACTTCATTTGGGCTCACCTTGAGAAGTGTGGCATGATGAACATTCTCTGGTTAGTCAAATATGTATAAAATATATTTGATTGATATATAAATATACAAATATGTATTTTGGTATAAAAAAAATATATATATATTTATAAACATCTATTAGTGATTATACACAAATATGTATTTTGTACAAATACTAAGAGACACTTATATATATATATTATATACGTTTTTATTGGTATATACTTGGAGTGTAATGTGTATTATATACGTATTCCTACTAGATGACCCTAGTTGACTAGTGCCATACCTGGCACGGCCCTGAGTTCGATGTTTTGTGTTGTGTTAGTGTAGCACCTGATGCAAATGTTGTATTGATATATTTTAGGACTGTTGGTTCCTCCAGACGATACTCTGGGACAGGACATTGGTTTTACTAGCTAAGGACCCAAGACAAGTACATTCTCTGATTAGTTTCTAATTTATGATATCACCTATGTTCACTATCTAGTGTAAATATCCATGTTCTTGACACGATTGGTTACACGGATTGGTATACACGGATCTCGTCATGAGATGTTGTTCCTTATTCATGGTGTAGCTTGTACAAGACTTGTTTCCTTGATATCTTGTGCATGTACAGACACTGAGACCCGGGGAGATTTGCTACCTCCCTAGGGAATCCCGTGCCATAGCGTACCATGATTGGATCTACTATACCAGTCGGGGGTTTGGGGAGTATTTTAGTGTAGATATGTGATCATACCCAACTATCCATGCATCATAGCTCACCCCACATCTCACGTCGGGTGCGGCCTGACCATCTCCATGCCTCATAGCTGTTACGTGTGATTAGCCTGACCTCTCCATGCATCATAGCTAACCAACGGTTAGCCTGACCTTCCATGAATCATAGCTAATCACATGTAACCAGCCTGATCAAGTTCCCAAGCCGATCACATGTTAAAGCTAGTACTCACACACTTAGTCATAGAATTCTTGCTCATGGACATATTGTTTCTTTTCCTGCATTTACTTACAGTATTTCCAGTACTTCTCTCATTGTACATTTCTCGTACTTATACATGCATCTGGTATATTTCCATCTAGAACTGCTACATAGCTTATGTCATTTATATAGAACTGCTATTTAGAGATGTACTCTGCTCCTTCCTGACTGGAAAATATTTTTCCAGACTGTGACCTTAGTGGACTTGTTCTGACACTTGGAGATTGGTTGTTACTGATCACAGGTATGATTGTTTTATCATTAGTCTTGTGTTGTACTCTTTTGTTCTTCGAATTCTTATCGGGCTGTAATTGTGATTAAGTATGTTGTTCATCTTTATAGTGTTATCCGTGTCTCCTTATGGAGTTGGATACTAGTGTGAGATTATTTAGATAGTACTTGACCTAGACAGCGTTCTACCGCCGATGCTGCGGCGTAGGCTGGACGTACCCACGCACTCGTGCCCCTAAACCGGGTGCGGGTCGTGACACATTTTTAGTGGTGGCCCATGCAGGTCAGACTTCGCAAGTTGTGCGATGTCGTGGTAGTGCGACGTCTTAGTTGTACTACTGCGTACCTGCTATAGAATATAGGACATAGGATACTAGGATGAGAGAGGATACTCAATCACAAATTCTTGAGAGATTCCTGGGACGACCCCTTGAGAATCTTATTATAATTTCCAATTTAAATCTTTTCCTTGTTTCCGTCCGCTCTCGCTTGTTGTTACTGAACTTGATTCTTGTTGAGTAGTTTAAATTAAATTCTTGGTATCATTGTTGAGTTGATTCTTGTTGACCAGTTGTTAACTTTAATTCCTGGTATCGTTGTTGAGTTGATTTCAGATTGAGATGAATTTTACGGACTAAAATTTACGGTATCATCTGATGACATATATTGATGAGGACAGTAAGAAAGGTAAAAACGTCTACTTTGGTTATGGAACCTAGAATTTATCGCAGCCATATTAGCTGTGGTGACGAGAACGTAGGAACCTGACTTGGATGTACATACTATAGTTATGAAGCTTAGAGTCTTTCGCAGCCATACCGGTTGGCGTGGCGAAGATTCTAGACGACATGATTATAGAGAGCATACCTTAGTTACAAAACCTATCGTTTATCGCATCTATGCTTACTGGCGTGGCGAGGATTCTGAGTGTCATGATTTCAGACAGACGTGTATGATTATCAGGTTGTATCCTAAATTGGTTCTTAAAATATCATCTCAAGACTTATCTATTTCTGTTATTCCAGGACTTTGTTCCACCGCTTCTTTCTTTACTAACAGTAAAGATACCTTCTGTCCTCAATTCAGTCTTTGAGCTCCTATTCCTTGAGGATTTCTTGTTAAGCATGGTAATTAGTAGCTTGTAATTTTGTTTGTGTCTTGTATTAGTATTGACTGTGTTGCTAGTGAGTTGTAAGTGTTTCTTAGTTGGACATGTGAGCAGTAGGCTTTAATCTGGAATTAACCCATAGCATAGTACCTTGTAACAATGGTTCTAGGATAAGGTCATTAGAGACTGAGAGTTAAGGAGAGTATAGAGTATCAGTGATAGTTCTCCGAGTTAGTATCAGAGCCAATTACCCGTCCTGGATAATCATGATTATGTAATTGAGTGATCTATGTAAACGATTAAGTATCCGGAGATTGTGTTAAGGATTTATAGAGCATGATGTCCAATTTGATGATTAATATCGAAAATGTTAAAGGTAAAGAAATGTATATGTATAAAGGGTTTAATGAGATGTCATAAGTAGAGAAATATCAGGATTAGTAAGGGAAGTTATGAAGCGTATCACGGGTTAGTTTAATAGGCTTTAAAGGATTGAAGGAAATACATATACAACCATCGAGATGAGGAACCATACACATACCCATGAGAGTAAAGAAACATGAGTGCTATAGAGGATACAGGTGATCATGAGTCTAATGAGCTTGATGAGATAATCCATTAATGCAGCTAGTGATATAATACCAAGAGTGCTAATGATTCTATATCGAGGATTAGTCAAGGATGACGTTAATAACAGTAAGCACTCTGTGTGTTGATAATTAGATGATATACCAATTGACATAAATTGAAATCATGAAAGAAAACACAGTTGATGATAACTTTGATCATTGGAGGTAATAGTGCAAGTGATTCGGGCAGTACAAATTTAGTACACAGTTCTAAACAATAGAGGTATTGAGGGCACCTTGAGTATCAGAGACCGTGAGCACTGATATGTACATTGAGGAGTTATAAATAAAAAGGTGGAAATGAATTTTAAATTTTCAGAATTTTTAAGGAGTTGAGATTTTATGTTGTTAAAATATTGAGGATTTAAATTTGATTCACTAAACATAGTTAAGGCTACAAAGATTTTAGAAGTGATTAAATTTTATTTCGATGTGAAGTATCTAATTTTGAGGAGGTATATGCATTTTATTTTAAGTTGATCGGGAAGTTAAACCTTGACGATTATTTTGAGGATTAATTTTTGGTAGATGAGAGATATGAATATTAATATATGATTAGTTGATATGGGTACCAGTGTACATGAATAGGAATTAGTTAGTGAATGTGCTAGAGTTAAGTGTTTGTTAGAGATAGTAGACACTACAAGTAATATGTTAACATGATCCTTTTTCCTTCCTAATGTTCCTTTTCTTTCGCCTTTCGATTGATTGATTGATTTTCCTAGTACTGTGGTTCACATGCATGATTTTCTTGTTAGAATATAACTAGTAGTACCCCCAACAGAGACTGAAATACCATGACAAAAGACACATGACCTATATTTTCTTAAATTGCATGGTTGTAGGTAGAGTTTTCTTAAACCATGATCATTGGGTTTTGACCGTAGCAAAGATCTATGACGAGGTTATGACTGATAAAAAGAGACAAGAGGATTAAATTTGTGGATGAGCATTAAATTAAATAAAGAATTTAGGGGTTGTTATAACGGAGTTGATGGATCATTGATTTTATGGAAATCAAGGCATGATTGAAATTCGAGGACAAACATTAACTTAAAGGGAGAATTTAGAAATTCACAGAGCCAAAAATTTGAGGATTTATTAATTTTAAGGAGGTCTTGATATGATTGAATTGATTATTAAAAATTTGAGAAATTTGAGAGATTATCATTTATCTATTTGATTGCAAGATAGAAATTTTATATATTATGAATGTTGCATTGAAGATTCTGGAAGCATCGCATCGTTGAGTATTTGAGGAAAAAAAAAAAGCAGGAAATAAAATCGTAAATGGAATAGTGTCAAATTAAATTCTTGGGATGAGGAGTTAGATTGGAATAAGCATCAATTGAATTTGAGTTAGATGATTGATGAGTGTTTAAAGTTAAATTTTGGGATGCAGATTTTTAAGTTTTATAAATATGCATTGATTAGATTTCAATTAAAAGGATTGGATAGTAAATTTTGTATTTAGTTATTTACTCAAAATTTGAGGAGATTATGATACGACTGGAATTCAATTAAAATATTGAGGATTTGAGTAATAAAAATTTTACATTGGGATAATAAATTCAGAGGATGAAGAAAAAAAAAATATTAGTTCAAAATTCGGAAACATTATACATACGGATAAAGAAATATGGAATGAAATGAAGCTCATGGTAAAGAAGATTATAATATAATTGATTATGGGATCATATAATTGAAGGTCGTAAGGTAAGATCATGGTATATTGAGGTTGTGATTTAAATTAAAATCTTGACCATGACAGTAACATTTGAAATCGAAGAAAATAATTGAGGTATAGTTGATGTTAAGATAAACAAACTCGAATTTGATGATAAGGATTTTGGACATGTAATAAATTTTGATTCAGAAATTCTAAGATCTAATCTAATAAAGTTTGTGGAATTTGAAACTTTTATAGATATTAGTGGATGATGAATCACAAGATTGAGAAAAGTAAAATGAACGAGGATAAAAAGGAAGGATTATTTTCAGATGGTAGTAAAGACTACTCTTTTTCCTAGAAATTAAGAAAGGCGATTAGATGTCTCTTGATTACATTCTGAAGGATGTATTTAAGTTTCTTAAATCAAATTGTCGACCGTATCTTTCGAATTAGCTATAACTTTCATGTCTATATTATTCCTTATACTGGGTCTTCCTTGGTTTAGTTACTTTGAAAAGGTAACGTGCATTATTCCAATTATCTGTTTTTGTGATCATGTCTACTTCCCAAAACCTAAACTTTCTAGAGGATTCAAGGCCGAGCCATGATTCCTTCAAGATATTCCTGTCTTAAACCATAATTTCTTTTCTTCATGTTTTCTTCTGTTTGGTAAATATTTTCCTCATAGAAATATTTTCTTCAATGATATATTCATCATTATGAACAACAAATTTTTATCCTAGTCATCCCTAAAATTTCGAGGACGAAATTTTTCTAAGGTGGATAGACTTGTAACCTCCGATTTCCAGTTTCCAAAATAATTAGATTTTAATTCATTTTAAAATATCAAGTTTTATAAAACATTTCTCCTTGAAAATTTTTAGTTGATTTTTGAACGATGTTTGATTGTAGAAGGTAATTTAAAATTTTTATAAAAATCCTTTTTCCTAAATGACGCTGTATTACAAAATAAATAAATAAATAATAATATATATATTTCTAGTTTCAAATATTTATTGGCTTGAATCATAAAAAATTATTGTTTTAGCTAAATATTTATTTAAAAGACTAGTTGATAAAATAAAATAGATTTTTAATTATTGGGATAGTAAATAAATAAATGTCGTACTTTCTGAGATTTTTGCCAAAATGTATTAATTAGTAGCTAATTGAAAATTTGCTAGCTTTCCTAAAAATATTTTCTGAAATTATAACCTTTGTTTCTTTAATTTTACAAGTCGCCATTTCCATTAAGTAGCCCACACCCTTTCCCACATGAAGAACTTATTCATGTATTGATCTTGGCCATTCATTATTGGGCCAACCCGCAACCCTTTATCCCACACCCTTCTCCCTATTTAAGTTCTCATTCTCACAATTTCCAAGAAACCCTAATTTTCAATTTATTGGCTAGCCCCCACAATTCCCAAAGCCGAAGCCACCACCATTTTTGTGTGCTCGTGTCCGTGTGTCCAGCATCACCGTGTCAGCCGTGATGGCCTCGGGTCCGACCCCGGGTGTCCCACAGTCTCCATTCATTTTCTGGGTTCGGTTACAATATTACAAGCAGATTCCGTGTCCGACACACCCGGACACAACCCCCACACCACAGCAAACACCCCCATGTCCAACATCCGGACACGCCACAGTACAACGAACCCATCGTGTCCCGCCGACACGATGCACCCGGACACGTCTCCCACCCCACAGTCACCAAACCGCTGTGTCCAGCCCCGGACACGACCCCGACACACAGAACCGACCCTAACCCTAGATCGAGCCGCCGTCGCCGCTGAAGCCGGTGGCCGCCGCTGGAACGAAGCCGCCGTCGCCGCCCTGTCGCTGTCCTGGGTTGAACCGCCTGGGATCCGTCGACCGAGCTTCGCTGCCACCACCGCTGGAGCCGCCTCGGACCACCTCACCCTCGAGCCGAGCCCTCGTCAAGCCGCCGACCACCGCCGTGGATTCAGACCCCCGCGTCGAGCCGCGTCGAATTCCGCCGCCGCTCCTCGAACGCCGCTGCCGCCTCGAGCTCCACGCCACTGCCG
Source organism: Iris macrosiphon (assembly GCA_036927795.1). Lineage (NCBI taxonomy): Eukaryota > Viridiplantae > Streptophyta > Magnoliopsida > Asparagales > Iridaceae > Iris > Iris macrosiphon. The sequence goes on from JAYESA010001438.1 coordinate 30,874, forward strand.
CCTCGAGCTCCACGCCGCTGCCGCCTCGAGCACCACGCCGCCGCCGCCCTGCCCGGCGAGACCCCGCGCCGCGCCGACGGAAGAACCCTCGGGTGAGCCTCTTCTTCCCTTTCCCTCTTTTGCTCTGTGGTTAACGATTAGTATAGGTAATTAGTTAATCATATATAATTTGTTAATATAATTAGGAATTCATGATTAGTTTAGTTTAATTCATGATTAGTTTAGTTTAATTCATGATTAGTTTAATTTAATTCATAAATTTTAATTCATAATTAGTTTAATTAATTTACATAATTAGTTTATTTTATATAATTAGTTATAATTAATATTTAATTAATTTAGTGTTAGTTAATTAAATTAGTGGTTAAGTAATTGATCAATTAAGAATAATTAATTTAGTTTAGTTAATGATTAGATTAGTTAATTATTAATAAACAGTAATTTGTTATTAATCAGGAATTTATTTATTAACCAGTTAGTAAATATTAATTAATTAGTTTAGTATTTTCTTATAATTAGTTTATTTGGATCGGTGACCGATTTTACCATAAATGAAAAATATTGGCTTTTACGTAAATCCTAGATTTTTATAAATAAACCTTTAAATTGTAATTTTGTTCAAAAGGGAAGTTTTAACAATTATTGTTCAAAATGATTTCCAAATGATTTTTCATAAATTAAGAAGTTACCTTGATTACGAACAATCGACCCTTTCTCTTATTAGCTAACTTGTAAATCTTAACCTTAGCTAAACCCCAGTGAATTTCTCTATGTATTAAGGACTCGGTATCCTTATCTCGATTTTCGTGCCGAGCTCCGATCTTGGACTTCTTTATATAGTTTCTAGCTAATTGGACTGCTCCGGACCCATTGGAACTAACTGCTACTTCATTTGGGCTCACCTTGAGAAGTGTGGCATGATGAACATTCTCTTGTTAGTCAAATATGTATAAAATATATTTGATTGATATATAAATATACAAATATGTATTTTGGTATAAAAAAATATATATATATATTTATAAACATCTATTAGTGATTATACACAAATATGTATTTTGTACAAATACTAAGAGACACTTATATATATATATTATATACGCTTTTATTGGTATATACTTGGAGTGTAATGTGTATTATATACGTATTCCTACTAGATGACCCTAGTTGACTAGTGCCATACCTGGCACGGCCCTGAGTTCGATGTTTTGTGTTGTGTTAGTGTAGCACCTGATGCAAATGTTGTATTGATATATTTTAGGACTGTTGGTTCCTCCAGACGATACTCTGGGACAGGACATTGGTTTTACCAGCTAAGGACCCAAGGCAAGTACATTCTCTGATTAGTTTCTAATTTATGATATCACCTATGTTCACTATCTAGTGTAAATATCCATGTTCTTGACACGATTGGTTACACGGATTGGTATACACGGATCTCGTCATGAGATGTTGTTCCTTATTCATGGTGTAGCTTGTACAAGACTTGTTTCCTTGATATCTTGTGCATGTACAGACACTGAGACCCGGGGAGATTTGCTACCTCCCTAGGGAATCCCGTGCCATAGCGTACCATGATTGGATCTACTATACCAGTCGGGGGTTTGGGGAGTATTTTAGTGTAGATATGTGATCATACCCAACTATCCATGCATCATAGCTCACCCCACATCTCACGTCGGGTGCGGCCTGACCATCTCCATGCCTCATAGCTGTTACGTGTGATTAGCCTGACCTCTCCATGCATCATAGCTAACCAACGGTTAGCCTGACCTTCCATGAATCATAGCTAATCACATGTAACCAGCCTGATCAAGTTCCCAAGCCGATCACATGTTAAAGCTAGTACTCACACACTTAGTCATAGAATTCTTGCTCATGGACATATTGTTTCTTTTCCTGCATTTACTTACAGTATTTCCAGTACTTCTCTCATTGTACATTTCTCGTACTTATACATGCATCTGGTATATTTCCATCTAGAACTGCTACATAGCTTATGTCATTTATATAGAACTGCTATTTAGAGATGTACTCTGCTCCTTCCTGACTGGAAAATATTTTTCCAGACTGTGACCTTAGTGGACTTGTTCTGACACTTGGAGATTGGTTGTTACTGATCACAGGTATGATTGTTTTATCATTGGTCTTGTGTTGTACTCTTTTGTTCTTCGAATTCTTATCGGGCTGTAATTGTGATTAAGTATGTTGTTCATCTTTATAGTGTTATCCGTGTCTCCTTATGGAGTTGGATACTAGTGTGAGATTATTTAGATAGTACTTGACCTAGACAGCGTTCTACCGCCGATGCTGCGGCGTAGGCTGGACGTACCCACGCACTCGTGCCCCTAAACCGGGTGCGGGTCGTGACAATATGACAACTCCAATATATGGAAACCATAACCCATACGTATGCTGTAATATGAATATAAACTCACATGTGGTATATATAATGTTTACCAGAGTGGTTAAAAGCCCATACGCCTAATAATTGTCCTCCCATGATACTAGGTGCCATGTGTGTGTCAACATATCTAATACATAGTAATGACTGGAAAAAAACTACACATGCAAGAACTATACAGAAATAAAATAAATAAAAGAAATATAAATAGCATGCAAAGTACTGTAAATAATTTGGCAAGGTATCTTGCCTGGGGTCCTGCTGCTGGTATGAATCATAGTCCAAGTCACAGTCCAAATAGCCTATGTATTACAAATTTATCACGTCAAAAGATAATTTATTTTAATTTATTTAATTCTAGAATAATTATTCTAAAATCCTATTTTAATCTTATTATTCTGATTTTTATGTTAATTCCTAAAATTTTTCCAAAGAAACTGAATTTTATCAACTCGAGACTCATGGCACGCAAATCGAGGCAATCTGTTGACCAAAAAGTCAACCGACACAAACTCAACTTTCATGCATTATTTCCTGTAGATTTCAGCGTCAAAAACATGCTAGAATTTATAGCTCATCCGAATTCAAATTCGTTTGGAAATTATGGCACATACAAATTTTGTATTGTGCACCGATGGTTAAATTCTAACCTAGAAGTTCTACAGAATTAACAGTATATAAATACTTCGAATTAAATTCTGGAAAAAATATATATCGATGATCTCGACATTAGCTTTCCGAAACTTTAAACGGTTCATGATTCTAATTACGGGTTCTCCCGAAATTGCAAAAACATCGAAATACGTCTATTTTCGGATATGTTGTGCTCTACGAATTTTCCAGAATTTAATACTAATAATTTCGTAAAATAAATTATATAATCAGAAAGCTAACCTCAATATCTTTCTAACGCAATAAACTAGGCCTCGTTTGGAGTCCGGAGCTATGCGCAATGGCTTGTGGAAGATGAAGAAACCCTAGGTGGCAATTCTCCAAAATCTCTCTCTCTAAGATAATGGGATAATTAGCGTTATAATAATATATATATATATATATATGGATGAGCGGCTGAGTGAAAGTTGATAGGAGGGTGACACATGTCATGATTTGATTGGATGGTTTTGGTTATATTATTTGTTTTTGATTTGCCTTTATCAAAACATTATTTAAGTCATTTTAAATCTAAATAACTCCAAATAAATATTAAAAATAATCATAAAAATCTGGAAAAATTACATAAAATATATTTTGAACCTATAAACCCTAGAAAAATATTTGGGATAATTTTATATTCATAAGTTTACTACTATAATTAGGAGAAGCTCTAAACATTAGTTTTATCCATTTAACTAAAATTAAATACTAACATTATTCCAAAAATTCTGAAATAATTCCAAAAAGTATATAATAATATTATAAACCCTAGAAAATAACGTGGGTCCATTCTATATTCCTGGGCTTGCACAATAAATTCTACAAGTCCTAAAAATTAGTTATTAGTCTAAATAACCCCCAATAAATACTCGTTTACACTCGTTTTCCCCATTCTACGATCATTTGATATCTTGTTTCGATTACAACCACATCTCAGTACTCGTCTCCGCAAATCCACCCCACTTTTTTACCCTATTTTTTGTTGGAATCCCCCATCTATGCTTGTTTCCACCAATCTACTATGCACATTCTACACCATATCTCGGTTAGAAGCACTCATCTATACTTGTTTTCACGATTCTATCCCTGTTCTATACCATATTTCGATTAGAATCGGCAATCTAAACTCGTTTTCATCATCCTACGATCATATTATACCATATCTCGGTTCGAATCACCCATTTATACTCGGTTTCACCGTTTTACTATCATTTGATGCCTTATTTCGGTTAGAATCATATTTTTATACTCGTTTCACCAATGTATGCCAGTTATAAACCTTATTTCGGTTAAAATATCTCGTTTGTACTCGTTTTTGACCATTCTATGCCCATTCTACACCGTACTTCTGCTTGAATCACCTACCTATGCTCGCTTTAAGGTTCTGCCACTGTTTTATGTAATATTTCGATTACAATCAATGATCCAAATTTGTTTTCATTATTCTACGATCATATTATACCATATTTTGGTTCAAATCACCCGTTTACACTCGTTTTCTCCATTTCACAAGCATTTGATACCTTATTTCGGTTATGATCTCATTTATGTACTCGTTTCAACATCCTAGGCCAGTTATACACCTAATTTCGGTTTGAATCTCCCGTCTATACTCATTTTTACTATTTTACGTCCGTTCTACACCACAGTTTTGGTTAGAATCACATATCCGTGCTCGTTTTTACCATCCTACAGCTGTTTTATACCACATCTCAGTTAGAATCACCCATCTATACTCATCTTGATCATCCTACGCTCATTTTATTCCATATTTCGGTTAGAATCACCTATTTATACTTGTTTTCACCAATCTAAGCTCGTTCTATACCATAATTAGAATCACCGACCTATATTCGTTTTCACAAATCTATGCCTATTCTAAACTATATTTCGGTTAGAATCACCCATATGTACTCGTTTTAACCATTCTACGCTATCATATTTCAGTTAGGATCACCCATCCATACTCGTTTTCACCATTCCACGTCCGTTTTAATACGATATTTTGGTTAGAATCACCGATCTAAACCTGTTTTCGCCATTCTAAGCTCATTTTATACCATATTTTGGTTAGAATCACCCATATTTAGGTTCGAATCACCCGTTTATAATCGTTCTAACTATTCTATGAGCATTTGATGTCTTATTTCGGTTAATATCGTATTTCTATACTCGTTTCACCAATCCAGGCCAGTAATATACCTTAGTTTGGATACAATCTTCCGTTTATACTCGTTTTCGCCGATCTACGCCCATTCAACACAATAGTTTCGGTTAGAATCACATATCTACGCTCGTTTTCTCCATTCTACACTTGTTTTATACCATATTCTGCTTAGAATCACCCATCCATAATCTTTTTGATCATCCAAAGCTCATTCTATTCTATATTTCGGTTAGAATCACCTATTTATACTTGTTTTTCACCAATCTAAGCGCATTTTATACCATAATTTCGCTTAGAATCATCCATCTATACTCGTTTTCACCAATCTAAGCCTATTCTACACCATATTTCGGTAAGAACCACCCATCTGTACCCGTTTAACTATTCTACGCTCATTCTATATCATATTTCAGTTAGAATCACCCATCTACACTCGCTTTCACCATTCTTCGTCCGTTTGATACCATATTCTGGTTATAATCACCAATCTAAGCACGTTTCCAGCATTCTAAGCTCATTCTATACCATATTTCGGTTAGAGTCGCTCATTTATACTCTTTTCCACTATTCTACGATCATTTGGTACCTTAATTCGATTGCAATCCCCTTTCAGTACCCGTTTCCATCAATCCACACCATTTTTATACCCTATATTGGTTAGAATCACCCACCCATCTGTACTCATTTTCTCCAATCTACGCACATTTTATACCATATTTTATTCAGAATCACTCATCTATACTCGTTTTTACGATTCCAACCCTCTTTTATACCACATTTCGATTAGAATCAATGATCTAAACTCGTTTTCATCATCCTACGATCGTGTTATACCATATTTCGGTTCGAATCATCCGTCTATACTCGTTTTCCCTATTCTACGATCATTTGATATCTTGTTTCGATTACAACCACATCTCAGTACTCGTCTCCGCAAATCCACCCCACTTTTTCACCCTATTTTTTGTTGGAATCCCCCATCTATGCTTGTTTCCACCAATCTACTACGCACATTCTACACCATATCTCGGTTAGAAGCACTCATCTATACTTGTTTTCACGATTCTATCCCTGTTCTATACCATATTTCGATTAGAATCGGCAATCTAAACTCGTTTTCATCATCCTACGATCATATTATACCATATCTCGGTTCGAGTCACCCATTGGTACTCGGTTTCACCGTTTTACGAGCATTTGATGCCTTATTTCGGTTAGAATCATATTTTTATACTCGTTTCACCAATGTATGCCAGTTATAAACCTTATTTCGGTTAAAATATCTCGTTTGTACTCGTTTTTGACCATTCTATGCCCATTCTACACCGTACTTCTGCTTGAATCACCTACCTATGCTCGCTTTAAGGTTCTGCCACTGTTTTATGTAATATTTCGATTACAATCAATGATCCAAATTTGTTTTCATTATTCTACGATCATATTATACCATATTTTGGTTCAAATCACCCGTTTACACTCGTTTTCTCCATTTCACAAGCATTTGATACCTTATTTCGGTTATGATCTTATTTATGTACTCGTTTCAACAACCTAGGCCAGTTATACACCTAATTTCGGTTTGAATCTCCCGTCTATACTCGTTTTCACCATTCTACGTCCGTTCTACACCATAGTTTTGGTTAGAATCACACATCCGTGCTCATTTTTACCATCCTATAACTGTTTTATACCACATCTCAGTTAGAATCACCCATCTATACTCATCTTGATCATCCTACGCTCATTTTATTCCATATTTCGGTTAGAATCACCTATTTATACTTGTTTTCACCAATCTAAGCTCGTTCTATACCATAATTAGAATCACCCACCTATATTCGTTTTCACAAATCTATGCCTATTCTAAACTATATTTCGGTTAGAATCACCCATATGTACTCGTTTTAACCATTCTACGCTATCATATTTCAGTTAGGATCACCCATCCATACTCGTTTTTACCATTCCACGTCCGTTTTAATACGATATTTTGGTTAGAATCACCGATCTAAACCTGTTTTCGCCATTCTAAGCTCATTTTATACCATATTTTGGTTAGAATCACCCATATTTAGGTTCGAATCACCCGTTTATAATCGTTCTAACTATTCTATGAGCATTTGATGTCTTATTTCGGTTAATATCGTATTTCTATACTCGTTTCACCAATCCGGGCCAGTAATATACCTTAGTTTGGATACAATCTTCCGTTTATACTCGTTTTCGCCGATCTACGCCCATTCAACACAATAGTTTCGGTTAGAATCACATATCTACGCTCGTTTTCTCCATTCTACACTTGTTTTATACCATATTCTGCTTAGAATCACCCATCCATAATCTTTTTGATCATCCAAAGCTCATTCTATTCTATATTTCGGTTAGAATCACCTATTTATACTTGTTTTTCACCAATCTAAGCGCATTTTATACCATAATTTCGCTTAGAATCATCCATCTATACTCGTTTTCACCAATCTAAGCCTATTCTACACCATATTTCGGTAAGAACCACCCATCTGTACCCGTTTAACTATTCTACGCTCATTCTATATCATATTTCAGTTAGAATCACCCATCTACACTCGCTTTCACCATTCTTCGTCCGTTTGATACCATATTCTGGTTATAATCACCAATCTAAGCACGTTTCCAGCATTCTAAGCTCATTCTATACCATATTTCGGTTAGAGTCGCTCATTTATACTCTTTTCCACTATTCTACGATCATTTGGTACCTTAATTCGATTGCAATCCCCTTTCAGTACCCGTTTCCATCAATCCACACCATTTTTATACCCTATATTGGTTAGAATCACCCACCCATCTGTACTCATTTTCTCCAATCTACGCACATTTTATACCATATTTTATTCAGAATCACTCATCTATACTCGTTTTTACGATTCCAACCCTCTTTTATACCACATTTCGATTAGAATCAATGATCTAAACTCGTTTTCATCATCCTACGATCGTGTTATACCATATTTCGGTTCGAATCATCCGTCTATACTCGTTTTCCCTATTCTACGATCATTTGATACCTTGTTTCGATTACAACCACATCTCAGTACTCGTCTCCGCAAATCCATGCCACTTTTTTACCCTATTTTTTGTTGGAATCCCCCATCTATGCTTGTTTCCACCAATCTACTATGCACATTCTACACCATATCTCGGTTAGAAGCACTCATCTATACTTGTTTTTATGATTCTACCCCTGTTCTATACCACATTTTGATTAGAATCGGCAATCTAAACTCGTTTTCATCATCCTACGATCATATTATACCATTTCTCGGTTCGAATCACCCATTTATACTCAGTTTCACCGTTTTACTATCATTTGATGCCTTATTTCGGTTAGAACATATTTCTATACTCGTTTCACCAATGTATGCCAGTTATAAACCTTATTTCGATTATAATATCTCGTTTGCACTCATTTTTGACTATTCTATGCCCATTCTACACCGTACTTCTGCTTGAATCACCCACCCATGCTCGCTTTTAAGGTTCTGCCACTGTTTTATGTAATATTTCGATTACAATCAATGATCCAAATTTGTTTTCATTATTCTACGATCATATTATACCATATTTCGGTTCAAATCACCCGTTTACACTCGTTTTCTCCATTTCACAAGCATTTGATACCTTATTTCGGTTATGATCTTATTTATGTACTCGTTTCAACAACCTAGGCCAGTTATACACCTAATTTCGGTTTGAATCTCCCGTCTATACTCGTTTTCACCATTCTACGTCCGTTCTACACCATAGTTTTGGTTAGAATCACACATCCGTGCTCATTTTTACCATCCTATAACTGTTTTATACCACATCTCGGTTAGAATCACCCATCTATACTCATCTTGATCATCCTACGCTCATTCTATTCCATATTTCGGTTAGAATCACCTATTTATACTTGTTTTCACCAATCTAAGCTCGTTCTATACCATAATTAGAATCACCCACCTATATTTTTTTCAGAAATCTATGCCTATTCTAAACCATATTTCGGTTAGAATCACCCATATGTACTCATTTTAACCATTCTACGCTATCATGTTTCAGTTAGAATCACCCATCCATACTCGTTTTTACCATTCCACGTCCGTTTTAATACGATATTTTGGTTAGAATCACCGATCTAAACCTATTTTCGCCATTCTAAGCTCATTCTATACCATATTTTGGTTAGAATCACCTATATTTCGGTTCGAATCACCCGTTTATAATCGTTCTAACTATTCTTTGAGCATTTGATGCCTTATTTCGGTCAATATCGTATTTCTATACTCGTTTCACCAATCCGGGCCAGTAATATACCTTAGTTTGGATACAATCTTCCGTTTATACTCGTTTTCACCGATCTACGCCCATTCAACACAATAGTTTCGGTTAGAATCACATTTCTACGCTCGTTTTCTCCATTCTACACTTGTTTTATACAATATTCTGCTTAGAATCACCCATCCATAATCTTTTTGATCATCCAAAGCTCATTCTATTCTACATTTCGGTTAGAATCACCTATTTATACTTGTTTTTCACCAATCTAAGCTCATTCTATACCATAATTTTGCTTAGAATTATCCATATATACTCGTTTTCACCAATCTAAACCTATTCTACACCATATTTCGGTAAGAACCACCCATCTGTACCCGTTTAACCATTCTACGCTCATTCTATATCATATTTCAGTTAGAATCACCCATCTACACTCGCTTTCACCATTCTACGTCCGTTTGATACCATATTCTGGTTATAATCACCAATCTAAGCATATTTCCAACATTCTAAGCCCATTCTATACCATATTTCGGATAGAGTCACTCATTTATACTCTTTTCCACTATTCTACGATCATTTGGTACCTTAATTCGATCGCAATCCCCTTTCAGTACCCGTTTCCCACCAACCACACCACTTTTATACCCTATTTTGGTTAGAATCACCCACCCATGTGTACTCATTTTCCCCAATCTACGCACATTCTATACCATATTTTATTCAGAATCCCTCATCTATACTCGTTTTTACGATTCCAACCCTATTTTATACCATATTTCGATTAGAATCAATGATCTAAACTCGTTTTCATCATTCTACGATCGTGTTATACCATATTTCGGTTCGAATCACCCGTCTATACTCGTTTTCCCCATTCTACGATCATTTGATACCTTGTTTCGATTACAACCACATCTCAGTACTCGTCTCCGCAAATCCACGCCACTTTTTCACCCTATGTTTTGTTGGAATCCCCCATCTATGCTTGTTTCCACCAATCTACTACGCACATTCTACACCATATCTCGGTTAGAAGCACTCATCTATACTTGTTTTCATGATTCTATCCCTGTTCTATACCATATTTCGATTAGAATCGGCAATCTAAACTCGTTTTCATCATCCTACGATCATATTATACCATATCTCGGTTCGAATCACCCATTTGTACTCGATTTCACCATTTTACGAGCATTTGATGCCTTATTTCGGTTAGAATCATATTTCTATACTCGTTTCACCAATGTATGCCAGTTATAAACCTTATTTCGGTTAGAATGTCTCGTTTGCACTCGTTTTTGACCATTCTATGCCCATTCTACACCGTACTTCTGCTTGAATCACCCACCTATGCTCGTTTTTAAGGTTCTGCCACTGTTTTATATAATATTTCGATTACAATCAATGATCCAAAATTCCTTTTCATTATTCTACGATCATATTATACCATATTTCGGTTCAAATCACCCGTTTACACTCGTTTTCTCCATTTCACAAGCATTTGATACCTTATTTCGGTTATGATCTCATTTATGTACTCGTTTCAATAACCTAGGCCAGTTATACACCTAATTTCGGTTTGAATCTCCCGTCTATACTCGTTTTCACCATTCTACGTCCGTTCTACACCACAGTTTTGGTTAGAATCACACATCCGTGCTCGTTTTTGCCATCCTACAGCTGTTTTATACCACATCTCGGTTAGAATCACCCGTCTATACTCATCTTGATCATCCTACGCTCATTCTATTCTATATTTCGGTTAGAATCACTTATTTATACTTGTTTTCACCAATCTAAGCTCGTTCTATACCATAATTAGAATCACCCACCTATATTTTTTTTCAGAAATCTATGCCTATTCTAAACCATATTTCGGTTAGAATCACCCATATGTACTCATTTTAACCATTCTACGCTATCATGTTTCAGTTAGAATCACCCATCCATACTCGTTTTCACCATTCCACGTCCGTTTTAATACGATATTTTGGTTAGAATCACCGATCTAAACCTGTTTTCGGCATTCTAAGCTCATTATATATCATATTTTGGTTAGAATCACACATATTTTGGTTCGAATCACCCGTTTATAATCGTTCTAACTATTCTATGAGCATTTGATGTCTTATTTCGGTCAATATCGTATTTCTGTACTCGTTTCACCAATTCGGGACAGTAATATACCTTAGCTTGGATACAATCTTCCGTTTATACTCGTTTTCACCGGTCTACGCCCATTCAACACAATAGTTTCGGTTAGAATCACATATCTACGCTCGTTTTCTCTATTCTACACTTGTTTTATACCATATTCTACTTAGAATCACCCATCCATAATCTTTTTGATCATCCAAAGCTCATTCTATTCTATATTTCGGCTAGAATCACCTATTTATACTTGTTTTCACCAATCTAAGCTCATTCTATGCCATAATTTCGCTTAGAATCATCCATCTATACTCGTTTTTACCAATCTAAGCCTATTCTACACCATATTTCGGTAAGAACCACCCATCTGTACCCGTTTAACCATTCTACGCTCATTTTATATTATATTTTTGTTAGAATCACCCATCTACACTCGCTTTCACCATTCTACGTCCGTTCGATATCATATTCTGGTTATAATCACCAATCTAAGCACATTTTCAGCATTCTAAGCTCATTCTATACCATATTTTGGTTAGAGTCTCTCATTTAAACTCTTTCCCACCATTCTACGATCATTTGGTACCTTAATTCGATTGCAATCCCCTTTCAGTACCCGTTTCCACCAATCCACACCACTTTTATACCCTATTTTGGTTAGAATCACCCACCCATCTATACTCGTTTTCCCCAATCTACGCACATTCTACACCATATTTTATTCAGAATCACTCATCTATACTCGTTTTTACGATTCCAACCCTATTTTATACCACGTTTCGATTAGAATCAATGATCTAAACTCGTTTTCATCATCCTACAATCGTGTTATACCATATTTCGGTTCGAATCACCCGTCTATACTCGTTTTCCCCATGCTACGATCATTTGATATCTTGTTTCGCTTACAATCATATTTCAGTACTCGTTTGCGCAAATCCACGCCACTTTTTTACCCTATTTTTTGTTGGAATCCCCCATCTATGCTTGTTTCCACCAATCTACTACGCACATTCTACACCATATCTCGGTTAGAAGCACTCATCTATACTTGTTTTCACGATTCTACCCCTGTTCTATACCATATTTCGATTAGAATCGGCAATCTAAACTCGTTTTCATCATCCTACGATCATATTATACCATATCTCGGTTCGAATCACCCATTTGTACTCGGTTTCACCATTTTACGAGCATTTGATGCCTTATTTTAGTTAGAATCGTATTTCTATACTCGTTTCACCAATGTATGCCAGTTATAAACCTTATTTCGATTAGAATATCTCGTTTGCACTCGTTTTTGACCATTCTATGCCCATTCTATACCGTACTTCTGCTTGAATCACCCACCTATACTCGCTTTTAAGGTTCTGCCACTGTTTTATATAATATTTCGATTACAATCAATGATCCAAATTCGTTTTCATTATTCTACGATCATATTATACCATATTTCGGTTCAAATCACCCGTTTACACTCGTTTTCTCCATTTCATAAGCATTTGATACCTTATTTCGGTTATGATCTCATTTATGTACTCGTTTCAATAACCTAGGCCAGTTATACACCTAATTTCGGTTTGAATCTCCCGTCTATACTCGTTTTCACCATTCTACGTCCGTTCTGCACCACAGTTTTGGTTAGAATCACACATCCGTGCTCGTTTTTATCATCCTACAGCTGTTTTATACCACATCTCGGTTAGAATCACCCGTCTATACTCATCTTGATCAACCTACGCTCATTCTATTCTATATTTCGGTTAGAATCACTTATTTATACTTGTTTTCACCAATCTAAGCTCGTTCTATACCATAATTAGAATCACCCACCTATATTCGTTTTCAGAAATCTATGCCTATTCTAAACCATATTTCGGTTAGAATCACCCATATGTACTCATTTTAACCATTCTACGCTATCATGTTTCAGTTAGAATCACCCATCCATACTCGTTTTCACCATTCCACGTCCGTTTTAATACGACATTTTGGTTAGAATCACCGATCTAAACCTGTTTTCGGCATTCTAAGCTCATTCTATATCATATTTTGGTTAGAATCACCCATATTTTGGTTCGAATCACCCGTTTATAATCGTTCTAACTATTCTATGAGCATTTGATGTCTTATTTCGGTCAATATCGTATTTCTGTACTCGTTTCACCAATTCGGGACAGTAATATACCTTAGCTTGGATACAATCTTCCGCTTATACTTGTTTTCACCGGTCTACGCCCATTCAACACAATAGTTTCGGTTAGAATCACATATCTACGCTCGTTTTCTCCATTCTACACTTGTTTTATACCATATTCTACTTAGAATCCCCCATCCATAATCTTTTTGATCATCCAAAGCTCATTCTATTCTATATTTCGGCTAGAATCACCTATTTATACTTGTTTTCCACCAATCTAAGCTCATTCTATGCCATAATTTCGCTTAGAATCATCCATCTATACTCGTTTTTACCAATCTAAGCCTATTCTACACCATATTTCGGTAAGAACCACCCATCTGTACCCGTTTAACCATTCTACGCTCATTCTATATCATATTTTTGTTAGAATCACCCATCTACACTCGCTTTCACCATTCTACGTCCGTTCGATATCATATTCTGGTTATAATCACCAATCTAAGCACGTTTTCAGCATTCTAAGCTCATTCTATACCATATTTTGGTTAGAGTCTCTCATTTAAACTCTTTCCCACCATTCTACGATTATTTGGTACCTTAATTCGATTGCAATCCCCTTTCAGTACCCGTTTCCACCAATCCACACCACTTTTATACCCTATTTTGGTTAGAATCACCCACCCATCTATACTCGTTTTTCCCAATCTACGCACATTCTACACCATATTTTATTCAGAATCACTCATCTATACTCGTTTTTACGATTCCAACCCTATTTTATACCACGTTTCGATTAGAATCAATGATCTAAACTCGTTTTCATCATCCTACGATCGTGTTATACCATATTTCGGTTCGAATCACCCGTCTATACTCGTTTTCCCCATGCTACAATCATTTGATACCTTGTTTCGATTACAATCACATTTCAGTACTCGTCTGCGCAAATCCACGCCACTTTTCACCCTATTTTTTGTTGGAATCCCCCATCTATGCTTGTTTCCACCAATCTACTACGCACATTCTACACCATATCTCGGTTACAAGAACTCATCTATACTTGTTTTCACGATTCTACCCCTGTTCTATACCACATTTCGATTAGAATCGGCAATCTAAACTCGTTTTCATCATCCTACGATCATATTATACCATATCTCGGTTCGAATCACCCATTTGTACTCGGTTTCACCGTTTTACGAGCATTTGATGCCTTATTTCGGTTAGAATCCTATTTCTATACTCGTTTCACTAATGTATGCCAGTTATAAACCTTATTTCGGTTATAATATCTCGTTTGCACTCGTTTTTGACCATTCTATGCCTATTCTACACCGTACTTCTGCTTGAATCACCCACCTATGCTCGCTTTTAAGGTTCTGCCACTATTTTATATAATATTTCGATTATAATCAATGATCCAAATTTGTTTTCATTATTCTAAGATCATATTATACCATATTTTGGTTCAAATCACCCGTTTACACTCGTTTTCTCTATTTCACAAGTATTCGATACCTTATTTCGGT
>JAYESA010001440.1:30000-32500 GCA_036927795.1 Iris macrosiphon
ACGAACAGTTCGATTAATACTTCTTCCTCTTCTTCCATTCTCGGAATAGAAGTGCAAGTCTATGAACGAAAACAATGAAAACCATCGAAACCGTTCAAGGAAAACAAGCAAATCCCAAAACCAACTCAAAGCACGAAAGCAACAAGCGACATCGAAAACCGAGGCAATAAAAGATAGCAGCGGAGAGGTCCCTCCTGACTCTGCCGCTAAGCCGATCCTTGGGGCGCAGTCCACTGAATATGGGAATCGATTCCGAGGAAACAAATCCATAACGAGGACGAGTTCTTAATTCAATCTATCCCGATCGAACGATACCGTCTTGTGTTTCTTAGCCGCGATCTCCGCATCGGAAGAACGGGGCGCTACATCCTACCCAACTAATTGGAAGTTTCGTCCCGAAACTTAGGGTAGAACTTACCGTTAGGGATTATTTTGTTCAGGACGACGACCATGAAGGTTCGGACAGGAGGAAATAGCATGGGCTGGATCGCCACAAGCGAGGCATAATCCAAGTCTTTTACGGCAGTACTTCTTAAGGTGCCCTTTTCTCCTACAGAAGTGACAAGTTTTGTTCCAATCCCCGTCCTGCTGACCAGCGTTATTCGGGCGCTTTGTAGCGGTATTTCCTCCCTCGTTGCTTTGGCGTTTGTGACTGGATGTATGCACAGCGCCGGCAGCAACATGAGGATAGAGTGGTTCGAGAGATAGGGCGTGATTCATGACTTCACGCATTGTCCCGTACTGATTATTGACCACGTGCGAATAGATGGCAGGGCGTAGTCCACCTTCAAACCTTCTGGCTCGACTCGCTACATCAGGTAAATAGGCCCTAGCGAATTTGGAGAGTCGGTTGAATTCGGCGGAGTATTCTTTAACTGTCATCCTGCCTTGCCTTAGTTGCACGAAGTCATTTTCCATTTGACGTTGTACTGGAGGCGGGATAAACTCCTCTTCAAACGCGGCACGAAAGGTCGTCCACGAGATCGCCTCCTCTCCGTGATCAAGTTGGAGAGATCGTCGATGCACGTCCCACCAATCGTGTGCGTTGAGGCGGAGCTGCAGTTGCGCGCAGGCGACGCGCCTATCTTCGGGGACCTCTAGCAGAGTGAAGTGATCTTCAATCTCGGCTAGCCAATCTAGAGCTACCACAGCGTCCTCAGTCCCGTCGAACGGGGTGTTGCAAACTTTCTTGAAGTGTCCCAAGTTGAAGGCAGTCACGTCCCTCGGCCTTGGAATTTGAGGCGTCTCCACTTCAAGCACGGGCTGTTCCACCGGAGTCGCTGCTGTTGCGGCGGAATGATTGGCAGCCAAAGTCTGAACGATTTGTTGCAGGGCATCTACCTGCTTCTGTTGGACTGAGAAACGGGTCTCTAAATTACTCTCGAGCTTGGCTTGGCGGGCATCGTCTCTTTGTCGTTGCTCTTCTAGCATTTTCATTAACCGCTCTAGCGGGTCGACTTGAGACATGCCTCGCTGGCTCCGAGAGCTTCCCGAAGTACCCGAACTGCTCTCTTGTGTTTCGATCGGTGGTTGCGCTGCAGATTGCGCTGGATCCATTCCTTCAAAAGAAGGTAAATTACATTAGGATCATAATGTATTATGGACTTATTGCATGAATGTATCTCATTTTGGCCTAGCGAGTTCAAGAGTTCGCACAGGAATTTGATCGTTAAAGGAACTTTTCCAGCACGAAGTCTAAGGAACTTTGAATCTGTGCTCTGATACCACTATGTCACGCCCCGAGGCGTCCCCCGAGTCGTGACCGCCGTGCGGGCCTGGAGTTGCGCCCGCACAAGGCTTTTTAATGATTTGCATAGCAAGCACATACTCAGAGTACGCAGATAAATTGAAACACAGATTTGAAACATAGAAAAGTTCTCTTTATTGATAATGAACATCTATTACAAACTCTTGAACGAGTCAGCTAATATGCCGAACGGCTTACAAAAGGGTTGACTCAAAATGAGATAGCAGTCCTGTACATTACATCCTTTTATAAATTCAAAACGATAAAGACCTCCAGGCTGGAGGATCGCTTTGCCACGAAGCTGCATTTGTGTATGAAGAGTTGCAGGCTTCGGACTTCAGAAGGGCTACGAGGCGCGGTGAAGACGCGCTAACAGCTGGACTGGATCGGGAAGACGGCTTCGGCTCCTCGCTCGGTTCGCCTTGGTGCGGAGAACCTGTTTCAACGAGGGTCAGCATATCGAAACATGCTGGTGAAGGCGAGCTAGCCTGACTATACCAATCAACACGTTGTTTAGTGAGGCATGCATATTTGGTTGGTTTCTATCTTGCCTTAGTTCATTACAGTTAAGCAGCATATTGAATTTACTGAAATGAACGTGCCACCGTTCGGTGGATTTTACCTGACCGTCTGAATTACCTGCACAATACTTACCTTGCCTTCCCTGCCACAGAGACACAAGTTAGTATGCAACAGGTTTAAATATACACGATGATCACTGGCGTGGTGCCATAACGGACATAGTCAAGGACA
>JAYESA010001442.1:17500-22500 GCA_036927795.1 Iris macrosiphon
ACGCCCCGAGGCGTCCCCCGAGTCGTGACCGCCGTGCGGGCCTGGAGTTGCGCCCGCACAAGGCTTTTTAATGATTTGCATAGCAAGCACATACTCAGAGTACGCAGATAAATTGAAACAAAGATTTGAAACATAGAAAAGTTCTCTTTATTGATAATGAACATCTATTACAAACTCTTGAACGAGTCAGCTAATATGCCGAACGGCTTACAAAGGGTTGACTCAAAATGAGATAGCAGTCCTGTACATTACATCCTTTTATAAACTCAAAACGATAAAGACCTCCAGGCTGGAGGATCGCCTTGCCACGGAGCTGCATTTGTGTATGAAGAGTTGCAGGCTTCGGACTTCAGAAGGCTTCGAGGCGCGGTGAAGACGCGCTAACAGCTGGACTGGATCGGGAAGACGACTTCGGCTCCTCGCTCGGTTCGCCTTAGTGCGGAGAACCTGTTTCAACGAGGGTCAGCATATCGAAACATGCTGGTGAAGGCGAGCTAGCCTGACTATACCAATCAACACGTTGTTTAGTGAAGCATGCATATTTGGTTGGTTTCTATCTTGCCTTAGTTCATTTACAGTTAAGCAGCATATTGAATTTACTGAAATGAACGTGCCACCGTTAGGTGGATTTTACCTGACCGTCTGAATTACCTGCACAATACTTACCATGCCTTCCCTGCCACGGAGACACAAGTTAGTATGCAACAGGTTTAAATATACACGATGATCACTGGCATGGTTGCCATAGTGGACGTAGCCGAGGACAAGGATAGCATGCTACGAGAGAACACGATTGCGCTGCAAGCTATCCAGTCCCGAACACGACGACTACACACGAGTTCCGCCCGGATCGGATCGGTGCCAGTGCCCCAGCGACCGTCCGCAGAACCAATACCTTGTGCACAAGTTGTCCATGATCGAACACGATGAACAAGTTAACAGTCATGCATTTTAGGCAACACGAATGCAAGAACACGAGTACACGACAAGCAGTATTGCATGATTTATTTTGCATAGCCTCCCTGAACATTTATGCATATACAAGATGTATTCTACTTAGCACGTTTATAGAACATTTGCACGAACAAGCATACGATAAGGCAACGGTTCACAGGTTTGATTGACAAGCATAATAACCAAGTATATTTGTCTTTTATCTTGGTTTCTTTTATTATTATTTGGTATCGTTTGATCGGGGCAAAGAAGAGTGCAGATTGATTAGCTGTGAAGCTTGGAAGCAGGACTAGCTAATCGGGTTGGTAGCCACTCACTTAGATTTTGGAAAGAAGAAGGAGGCGCTTCACGACTCCGTTCTTTGGAATGGAAAGTATTATATAGAGCAGGAGGAAGCTTCGTTCACCTGCATTACGAATAGCTCGATTAATACTTCTTCTCTCTTTCCAATCTCGAAATAGAAGTGCAAGTCAATGAACGAAAACAATGAAAACCATCGAAACCGTTCAAGGAAAACAAGCAAATCCCAAAACCAACTCAAAGCACGAAAGCAACAAGCGACATCGAAAACCGAGGCAATAAAAGATAGCAGCGGAGAGGTCCCTCCTGACTCTGCCGCTAAGACGATCCTTGGGGCGCAGTCCACTGAATATGGGAATCGATTCCGAAGAAACAAATCCATAACGAGGACGAGTTCTTAATTCAATCTATCCCGATCGAACGATACCGACTTGTGTTTCTTAGCCGCGCTCCCCGCACCGGGGGAACGGGGCGCTACATCCTACCCAACTAATTGGAAGTTTCGTCCCGAAACTTAGGGTAGAACTTACCGTTAGGGATTATTGCGTTCAGGACGACGATCAGGAAGGTTCGGGCAGGAATTAATAGCATGGCCTGATCGTCCACAAGCGAGGCATAACCCAAGTCTCATGCGGCAGTCTTTCTTATCGTGTCCAAGCTTCTTGCAAAATTGACACTTATTGCTCCAATGCTTGCCACCGTTGTACGGACGCTTTGTAGCATTGTTTCCTCTGTCGTTGCTTTGGCGTTTGTGACTGGATGTATGCACAGCGCCGGCAGGAACGTGAGGATAGTGTGGTTCGAGCGACAGAGCATGATTCATGACTTCACGCATTGTCCGATACTGAGGAACGGCTACGTGCGAATGGATGACAGGGCGTAGTCCACCTTCAAACCTTCTAGCTCGACTCGCTGCATCAGGTAAATAGGCCCTAGCGAATTTGGAGAGTCGGTTGAATTCGGCGGAATACTCTTTAACTGTCATGCTGCCTTGCCGCAGCTGCACGAAGTCGTTTTCCATCTGACGTTGGACTGGAGGGGGTACATACTCCTCTTCGAACGCGGCACGAAAAGTCGTCCACGAGATCGCCTCCTCTCCGTGATCAAATTGGAGAGATCGTCGATGCACGTCCCACCAATCGTGTGCGTTGAGGCGGAGCTGCAGTTGCGCGCAGGAGACGCGCTTATCTTCGGGGACCTCTAACAGAGCGAAGTGATCTTCAAGTTCGGCCAACCAATCTAGAGCTACGACTGGGTCCTCAGTCCCGTTGAATGGGGTGTTGCAGACTTTCTTGAAGCGGCCAAAGTCGAAGGCAGTCACGTCCCTCGCTCTTGGAATTTGCGGTGTCTCTACTTCAAGCACGGGCTGCTCCACCGGAATCGTTGTTGTCGCGGCGGAATGGTTGGCAGCCAAAGTCTGAACGATCTGATGCAGGGTATCTACCTGCTTCTGTTGGACTGAGAATCGTGCTTCTATATTGTCTTGAAACTTGAGCTGACTCTCTTCCGCTCGCTTCTCGGCCCGTTCATGGCGAGCCTCGTCCCTTTGTTGGTTTTCCCCCAACATCCGCAATATTTGCTGAACGGGATCGATGCTTGGCGTGGCTCGCTGGCTTCCTGAACTTCCCGAAGTGCCCGAACTACTTCCTTGGCGTTGCATTTCGTCCGGGACTTGCGCTGCAGATTGCGCAGGGTTCATTCCTTCAAAAGAAGGTAAATTACATTAGGATCATAATGTATTATGGACTTATTGCATGAACGTATCTCATTTTGGCCTAGCGAGTTCAAGAGTTCGCACAGGAATTTGATCGTTAAAGGAACTTTTCCAGCACGAAGTCTAAGGAACTTTGAATCTGTGCTCTGATACCACTATGTCACGCCCCGAGGCGTCCCCCGAGTCGTGACCGCCGTGCGGGCCTGGAGTTGCGCCCGCACAAGGCTTTTTAATGATTTGCATAGCAAGCACATACTCAGAGTACGCAGATAAATTGAAACAAAGATTTGAAACATAGAAAAGTTCTCTTTATTGATAATGAACATCTATTACAAACTCTTGAACGAGTCAGCTAATATGCCGAACGGCTTACAAAGGGTTGACTCAAAATGAGATAGCAGTCCTGTACATTACATCCTTTTATAAACTCAAAACGATAAAGACCTCCAGGCTGGAGGATCGCCTTGCCACGGAGCTGCATTTGTGTATGAAGAGTTGCAGGCTTCGGACTTCAGAAGGCTTCGAGGCGCGGTGAAGACGCGCTAACAGCTGGACTGGATCGGGAAGACGACTTCGGCTCCTCGCTCGGTTCGCCTTAGTGCGGAGAACCTGTTTCAACGAGGGTCAGCATATCGAAACATGCTGGTGAAGGCGAGCTAGCCTGACTATACCAATCAACACGTTGTTTAGTGAAGCATGCATATTTGGTTGGTTTCTATCTTGCCTTAGTTCATTTACAGTTAAGCAGCATATTGAATTTACTGAAATGAACGTGCCACCGTTAGGTGGATTTTACCTGACCGTCTGAATTACCTGCACAATACTTACCATGCCTTCCCTGCCACGGAGACACAAGTTAGTATGCAACAGGTTTAAATATACACGATGATCACTGGCATGGTTGCCATAGTGGACGTAGCCGAGGACAAGGATAGCATGCTACGAGAGAACACGATTGCGCTGCAAGCTATCCAGTCCCGAACACGACGACTACACACGAGTTCCGCCCGGATCGGATCGGTGCCAGTGCCCCAGCGACCGTCCGCAGAACCAATACCTTGTGCACAAGTTGTCCATGATCGAACACGATGAACAAGTTAACAGTCATGCATTTTAGGCAACACGAATGCAAGAACACGAGTACACGACAAGCAGTATTGCATGATTTATTTTGCATAGCCTCCCTGAACATTTATGCATATACAAGATGTATTCTACTTAGCACGTTTATAGAACATTTGCACGAACAAGCATACGATAAGGCAACAGTTCACAGGTTTGATTGACAAGCATAATAACCAAGTATATTTGTCTTTTATCTTGGTTTCTTTTATTATTATTTGGTATCGTTTGATCGGGGCAAAGAAGAGTGCAGATTGATTAGCTGTGAAGCTTGGAAGCAGGACTAGCTAATCGGGTTGGTAGCCACTCACTTAGATTTTGGAAAGAAGAAGGAGGCGCTTCACGACTCCGTTCTTTGGAATGGAAAGTATTATATAGAGCAGGAGGAAGCTTCGTTCACCTGCATTACGAATAGCTCGATTAATACTTCTTCTCTCTTTCCAATCTCGAAATAGAAGTGCAAGTCAATGAACGAAAACAATGAAAACCATCGAAACCGTTCAAGGAAAACAAGCAAATCCCAAAACCAACTCAAAGCACGAAAGCAACAAGCGACATCGAAAACCGAGGCAATAAAAGATAGCAGCGGAGAGGTCCCTCCTGACTCTGCCGCTAAGACGATCCCACCCTGTCAGCCCCGCCCCCGTGCACATAAACTTGTTGGGTGCGCAGAATGTGCTGCAACTGCAGCGTTGCTCTGCCCCGTGCGGCCGATACACCCCGACAGCCCCACGCCCGTGCACAGAAACTGCTTGCGTGCGCAGAAACTGGTGCGTTTGCTACCGTTCGCACAGTTTGTCTGCCCCCGTGCACAGAAACTGCTTGCGTGCGCAGAAACTGCTCCGTTTGCACAGTTTGTCTGCCCCCGTGCACAGTTTGTCTGCCCCCGTGCACAGAAACTGCTTGCGTG
>JAYESA010001443.1:20000-27500 GCA_036927795.1 Iris macrosiphon
CCCCGTGCACAGAAACTGCTTGCGTGCGCAGAAACTGCTCCGTTTGCACAGTTTGTCTGCCCCCGTGCGTTTGCTAAGTTGGTCTGCCCCCGTGCGCAGAAACTGCTCGGTGCCTTGCCCCCGGGCGGCCGGTACACCCTGTCAGCCCCGCGCCCGTGCACAGAAACTGCGTGCGTGCGCAGAAACTGGTGCGTTTGCTAAGTTTGTCTGCCCCCGTGCACGGAATATGTTCGCGTGCGGCCAAATATGCTGCAACTCGTGGGTTCTCCGGCCCCGCGCGTCCGATACACCCACGGTTGGCCAATCCCGTGCGGGCGGGACGACCCGGTCGCCGTGCGCATACACCGCCTTGCGTCGCGGGAGCTGCCGCCAAAAAGACTCATGTAGTCCGTAAAGTAAGCCCCTTTGTGAAACAAGTATTGTCCGGTACCCCTATCAGTGAGCGGGCATCCGTTTGGTGATCGTTTGTTTCGGTCGCGCCCCGGGGAGGTGGTGGCGGTATCGTGTGATAGCCACGGGGACAAGTAGTACTGGAGGATGCGGGCGTGTGAGAGCCCCGGGTACGGTTCTAGGTGGGGTCTACCGGCCTACCCCGGGACTTGGATGCAAGCTCCATGCGTCCGCCCTCGGGACGTGGCGCCGCAGCTAAGTAGTCGGTCTGGCGTGAGGGAGCGCCCGGTAGGTAAGTGCGGGTAGTGCGTTGTCACGCCCCGATTTCGGCTATTCGATAATCGTCCCCCGGGCGTGATGCCGTGCACGCGTAGGGCGCGCGTGCACAAGGCCTTAGGCATAAGGATATTTTTAGAACAATGCAACAGAGTAGAAATATAAGATAACACAAGGTTGAGGCATAGAAAAGTTTCTCTTTTATTCATAATGAACATCTTTTTACATTGCTTGACTCAAAAGTATAAAATGCCCACGGGCTTACAGACTTGGACACAAAATGAGATAGCCGATCCATACATTATGTCCCTTTACATAGATTCAAAAACACAAAATCCACCTTGGGTACGAGTAAGCACCATCGCCTTAGCGATATTCAGCAACAGAGAGAGAGTGAAAGGCTTCGAGCTTGAGCCTTCAAAAGTCTTGGCCACGAACCGCCAAGGATCCCAAAATGTTCGGAGTGAGCTTCAGTTCCTCGCCGCGTCGCCTTGCGCCGGGGAACCTGCTACAACGAGGGTCAGTACTTCGGAAAGTACTGGTGAAGGCTAGCTGCTCAACTTTACCAAGCTCAAGAGATATGATCTAATGAGTATGCTACAATTTTTTGCTTAGGTGGGTTTCTATTCTTGCCTAGTTCCGATTTCATTTAGCAGATATGCAAGAACAAAATAATATAACTTCACATGCCACCGTTCGGTGACTTTACCTGTCCCGTCTGAACCACCTGTACAACTTACCATAGCCTTCCCTGCCACGAAGACATAGTTAGTCTGCACAGTTTAAATATACACAACATCTTTCTCTTGATGTTTAGGAGCCATCATGGGTTTAGTCTGGGCTGGCGGCGACGCTTGCAGCGCGGGTAGCTAGCCCCGCTACAATTCCCCGCTCCCAGGACTAAGAAAGTAGATTCCGCCCGGGTCGAGACGGCCCGGTGCCCCGGCACCGCTCGCAGGAACCTGGATCCCTTGTGCACAAGAATTCCCATGACCATTTCTATGACTCTACCTCATAGATTTACTTACTAGCCATTTAAAGAACATCATGTATGAAACTGCTTTACTGTACTATCATAATCAACCAACAGTTATATGAAATAACATGCAGCAGTGTATAGAAGAACACTTTGAACTATCAATAGATACCAACCCATTAAACACCCAACGAACATGCATGCATCAATAAATTTATGCAAGGTTTGTATGACAAGCAATGAGTGTTCCAAGCCTACTTCTTATCTTATCTTATTATCCAACTTGTTACTTAATTGGTATCGTTTGATTGAATGCCCAACTGAGTCAGTTTTATTATAAACGGAGCCCTTGGAAAGAAGGTGCTTATCGAAATAGAGCCACTCACAAGTTTTGTTGAATAGGAAGAAGAAGGAGAGGTCCCTAAGACTCCGCTCGCGCGTCGTCTACACGATCACCTGCACGCACCAACGGATGATCAATACCTCCTGCTTCGGTCTCCAAGGCTCGATACGAAATGCGAAATCCTAAGAACGAAAGCAATGAAATCCATTGAAACCGTTCAAGAAAACGCAAGTCATAAAACCAACAAGAAAGCATCCAAGCGGCACGAAAACGGACAAGAAACCAACGCAACGGAAAGGCCCCTCTCGACTCTGCCGCCGAGTCCATCCTCGAGGCACAGTCCGTCGTATATGGGACCTGATTCCGAAGAAACCAATCCATAACGAGGAAAGGATCTTAATTCAATCTGTCCCGTTCGGACGGTCGTAAGTATTCCTTGGCCGCGCTCCCCGAATAGGGGGAACGGGGCATTACATCATAACCATCCAAAAGAAAGTTTCGTCCCGAAACTTAGGAATATAACCTACCACTAAGGAATAATGAGGGGAACCTTTCCCTCATATCAGCTTCAAGTTCCCAGGTCGACTCCTCGACCGAGTGGTTCCGCCACAAGACGCGCACTAGCGAGACAGTTCGGTTCCGCAACTGCTTCTCTTTGCGATCCAAAACTTGGACAGGCTCTGCGGCGTACGACAAGTCCGCTTGCAGATTCAACTGACCCAAGTCGACTATGTGGTTCGGGTCATGTACAAACTTTCTCAGCTGCGAAACGTGAAAAATATTGTGTACATCTGATAGGGCAGGCGGCAAAGCAACTTGGTAAGCGACCGGAGTAACCCGCTTGAGAATTTCAAACGGTCCAACATATCTTGGACTTAACTTTCCTTTTACTCCGAATCGCATAACTCCGCGCATAGGCGAGACTTTCAAGAACACATGGTCCCCTTCAAAGAATTCAAGGGGGCGACGTCGAGCATCGGCATAACTCTTTTGTCGGCTTTGTGCTGTCTTTAACCGTTCACGAATCACCCGAACCTTTTGGACGGTCTGTTCAACCAGTTCCGGCCCGAGGATTTGCCGCTCTCCGACTTCGTCCCAGCAGATTGGTGACCTACACTTCCGCCCATACAAAGCCTCGTACGGAGCCATCTCGATGCTGGACTGATAGCTATTGTTATATGCAAATTCCGCCAGCGGCAGGTAGACATCCCAACTTGACTTCGAATCGATCACGCAGAGGCGCAACATGTCTTCTAGTATCTGATTCACTCGCTCCGTCTGACCATCGGTTTGTGGATGATAGGCTGAGCTAAACTTCAACTTGGTCCCCATCGCCAGCTGAAGGCTCTCCCAGAAACGCGAGATGAATCGCCCGTCCCGATCTGATACTATAGAAACTGGCACTCCATGCAGCCGGACTATCTCGTCAAGGTAGGTCTGGGCAAGGCGATCGGCGCTCCAAGTACTTTTGATGGCAAGGAAGTGTGCAGACTTGGTTAACCGGTCGACGATAACCCAGATCGCGTCGTTCCCCCGTTGCGTCCTTGGCAGGCCAACAATAAAATCCATGCAGATGTGCTCCCACTTCCATTCCGGGATAGCAAGATTTTGCATCTCCCCGCCCGGCCTCTGATGCTCTGCTTTCACCCTTTGACAAGTTATGCATTGGGACACAAAGAGTGCGACATCTTTCTTCATGCCGTGCCACCAGAAGGTCGTTCGGAGGTTCTTATACATCTTCGTGCTCCCGGGATGGATCATATAGGCCGCGTAATGAGCTTCCGCAAGGATCTCCTTTCTGAGTTCTGAATCATCGGAGACGCATAGCCTTCCATTCACCCGCAACGCTCCATTTTCATCCACTGCGAAGTCCTTCGCCTTCCCCGCTAGAATCTGCTCGTGCATCTTCCTTAGGAAAGGGTCGTCTTTCTGAGTAGATGTGACCCGCTCTATTAGGTTGGGTACGAATCGCATTTGAGCGACCCGCGCGCCACGATATCGGATTCGGAGTTCGATGCCCATCTCTTCTAAGTCCCTTCGTAACCTGCGATCGACTGACAGAGACCCAACGAAGATCCGACTCAGAGCATCCGCTACAACGTTCCCTTTTCCAGGCGTGTAGTCTATCGTCAAGTCGTAATCTTTTATCAATTCTAGCCAACGGCGCTGACGAAGGTTGAGGTCCGTTTGAGTGAATAAGTACTTTAAGCTTTTGTGATCAGTATAAATTCGGCAAGGCACTCCATAAAGGTAGTGTCGCCACAATTTCAGGCCAAAGACAATTGCCGCCAATTCCAGGTCGTGTGTAGGATAATTTTTCTCGTGCTTCTTTAGTTGCCTGGAGGCATAGGCGATCACTCGATCTCGTTGCATAAGTACACACCCCAAGCCTTGTCCGGACGCGTCGCTAAATATTTGGAATCCCGAGATCTCGTCTGGTAATGCAAGTAACGGGGCAGAGGTGAGGCGATGCTTTAACTCTTTAAACGAAGCTTCGCAGTCGGCGGACCACTCAAACGCGACTCCCTTTTGTGTGAGGCGAGTCAGAGGTAATGCAAGTTTGGAAAAATCCTTCACGAACCGTCTGTAGTAGCCCGCTAGCCCGAGGAAGCTTCGAATCTCGCTAACGGATGCAGGTCGCTTCCACTCGACAATGGCCTCCACCTTCTTCGGATCGACTGAGATGCCTCCCGCAGAAATGATGTGCCCGAGGAAAGATACACTACTTAGCCAGAATTCACACTTACTGAGCTTAGCATATAGCTGGTTGTCCCGAAGAGTTTGTAGCACGGTCCGCAAGTGCTCTGAATGTTCTTCCTCACTCTTCGAATACACCAAGATATCATCGATGAATACTACTACAAACTTATCGAGGTAGGGCCGGAACACAAGGTTCATCAAACTCATAAAGGCAGCGGGGGCATTGGTTAGTCCGAACGGCATCACCAGGAACTCATAATGGCCATAGCGAGTTCGAAAAGCTGACTTTGGCACATCTTCTGGCTTGATCTTTAGTTGGTGATAGCCCGAACGGAGGTCGATTTTAGAGAATACTGTGGCAGCTTGCAACTGATCGAAAAGATCATCTATTCTTGGAAGAGGATACTGGTTACGAATGGTTGCTTTATTCAGTTCTCGATAGTCGATGCAGAGCCGCAACGAGCCATCCTTTTTCTTCACGAATAGTACTGGGGCACCCCACGGAGATACACTAGGCCGAATGTATCCTCGATCTAGCAAGTCTTGCAACTGTACTTTAAGCTCTTTCAATTCTGCCGGGGCCATTCGATACGGTGCCTTGGAAATTGGTCGAGTTTCTGGGAACGTGTCTATAGTAAACTCTGTCTCTCGATCGGGCGGCATGCCTGGCAACTCGTCGGGGAACACATCAGGAAAATCCGCCACAACGGGGATAGACTCAACGTTTGCGCAATCTTGCCGAGTGTCTCGAACGGACGCTAAGTACCCTTCGCAGCCGGAGTGAATCATCCGTCGAGCAGACATTGCTGAGATCACCATACAGGCATTCGACGCTTTCGACTCAGGACTGCACGTGAAGCAAAACTCGGTCTCGCCGGGCAAACGAAACACTACTTCCTTTTTCGCACAGTCGATTGTAGCTGAACAAGCGCCGAGCCAATCCATCCCCAGAATAAGATCGTAGTCCCTTATGTCTAGAACTATCGCATCTAATGACAATCTCCGTCCCCCGATGCGAATGTTACCTTCACGACAGACTAAGCGAGCTGATAATTCTACTCCCGAAGGAGTGCTAACACTTAGGTTTAAGCCTAGCGGTGTCATAGGGAATGTGTGTTCGACGGCAAAATCTGCCGAAATGAAGCTATGTGTTGCACCAGAATCAAACAATACTCGAGCAGGTACATTATTAAAAAGTAATATACCTGACACCGTCGTGTTCGATGCGAGTGCCTCGTCCCGAGTCAAGGCATAGACTCGGCCCTGAGCGTTTTGCGGTGCCTGGTTTGCTCGTTGAGTTTGCCCCTGACCCTGAGCTGAGTCATTATTCTGCTGCGGACGGTGTGAAGATGGATCGTTGGAACGGGTTGGACAATTACGAGCAATGTGGCCCACCTTGCCACACTTGAAACATCCTCCCTTGCTCGCACGACATTCGCTGATGTGGTGTCCTGGCTTGTGGCAGTAAGCACACTTTTGTCCTTGCTTCTTTCCCTGATTCGAGTCTTGGGAGCCGCCGTTATTATTGTGGCGCTTATGCGCGTTGTTTCCTCCTGTGTTGGCAGGGCGCTTGTGATTGTGATTTTGCACAGCGCCGGTGCTAACTGGAGGATACTGCGACTCTAGGGACAGTGCATGATTCAGGGACTCCCGCATGGTACGATATTGAGTCACTACGACGTGAGCACGGATAGAAGGTCGTAGTCCGAGCTCAAACTTTCTGGCACGGCTTTCGGCATCGACTAGCTGAGACTTGGCAAACTTTGCAAGTCGGTTGAATTCTGAAGCGTACTGACGTACCGTCATGTCCCCCTGCTTCAGTAGGGCAAACTCGTCTTCCTTTTCGCGACGGACGGCGGGTGGAAGGTATTCCTCCACGAAGGCCTTGCGAAACACGGACCAGGAGATTGCCGTTGTGCCACCTTCACTCAAAATAGCTTGCTTGTGCACATCCCACCAATCATGTGCATTTTGTCGGAGCTGAAGTTGGGCACACGCCACTTTCTTGGTCTCGTCTAGGCATAGCGCTTCGAAGTGGTCCTCCAACTCGACCAGCCAGTCCATCGCTAAGGAAGGGTCTTCGGTGCCTTTAAACGTAGCACGGCACATCTTCTTGAATTCTGATATTGAGACGATTGACCCGTTCTCGCCTGAGGGTAAGGTACCCTGAGAATTCTGCGGTCCGGTGGCTTCGGCAACTATAGGCACGGTTGCGGGGGCGGATGCAGAATGATTGTTGGCGACCATATTCGTCACCATTGTTTGCAGACTATTCATCTGCTTTTGCTGTGTATCCGCCTGAAGTCGCTGCGCCACGAATTGAGCTTCGATCCGTGACTCAAACTGACTCTGCCGTAGTTCAGCTTGTTTCTGCTGCGTCTCCATCAGACGCATCATTCGCTCGAACGGATCGACAGAGGGTGCGGCAGCTGGACTCCCAGAGCTGCCCGAGGTGCCTGAACTACTCGCTTGCACTTGCGCCACCATCTGCGCTTGTGCACCCGGCTCGGAGGTCGTTCCTTGAAAGGAAAGTAACTTGTATTAGTCTCAAGGTATATTATGGACTCACTGTATGGAACGTATCTCATTTTGGCCAAGCGATTTCAAGGGTCTACTCGAAAGGAACAAGGTCCTCTTTAGAAACTTTCTTGTGAGATCAAAGGATCTGAAGCATGCTCTGATACCAATATGTCACGCCCCGATTTCGGCTATTCGATAATCGTCCCCCGGGCGTGATGCCGTGCACGCGTAGGGCGCGCGTGCACAAGGCCTTAGGCATAAGGATATTTTTAGAACAATGCAACAGAGTAGAAAT
>JAYESA010001445.1:0-45851 GCA_036927795.1 Iris macrosiphon
AATGATAAAAACGTATTTAGATCGGCGATTCTAAACCAAACTATTGCACAAAGGAGACCTAGAATGGTGAGAACGAGTATAGATTGGCGATACCAAGAGAAACATGACATGGAATAAGCGTGGAGTCGTTAAAACGAGTATGGATAGGCGATTCTAACCGAGATATGGTGAAGAACATGGTGTAGTATAAGCATAGATGGTGAAAACGAGTACAGATGGGTGATCTTAACAGAAATATGGTGCAAAAGTGGCGTAGATTTGTGGAAACGGGTACCGAAATGTGATTGTGATCGAAATAAGCTATCAATTACTCGTGGGATGGTGAAAACGAGTATAAATGAGCGGTTCTAACCGAAATATGGTATAGAATGAGCGTAGAAAGATAAAAACATATTTAGAACCGGTGATTCTAACCAAAACACGTTACAAAAGAGACGTAGAAATGGTTAAAAACGAGTGTAGATGGACGATTCTAGCCGAACATGATATAGAATGAGCGTAGAATGGTTAAAACGAGCATCGATGGTGGATCCTTACAGCGATATGGTTTAGAATAGGCATAGACTGACGAAAGCGAGTGTAGATGGGTGATTCTAATCGAAATTATGGTACAGAACGAGCTTAGATCGGTGAAAGCAGGTACAAATAGTGATTCTATCCGAAATATGGAGTAGAATGATGAAAACGACCAATGGGTGAGTGATTCTATCAGAAATGTGGAATAAAACAGGTGTAGAATGCGAAAGAGGAGCATAACGGTGTGACGCTAAACGAAATTATGGCGCAGAATGGGCATAGAATGGTGAAAACAAGTATAGACGGGTGATTCTAACCGAAATATAGTATACAAGTGGCCCGGATTAGTGAAACGAGTACAGAAATGTGATTCTAGCCGAAATAAGGTATCAAATACTCGTGAAATGGTGGAAACGGGTATAAATGAGTGTTTCGAGCCAAGACAAGATGTAATATAATCGTAGAACGATGGAGACGGGTTTGGATCATCGATTCTAACCGAAATATGCTATAAAACGGGGGTAGGATCGTGGAGACGAGTATAGACGAGTGATTCTAGCCGAAATATGGTGTATGATATGCGTAGATTGGTGAGAACGAGTACGGATTGGTGACTCTAAACCGAAATGTGGTAGAAAAGTGGCATAGATTTGTGGAAACGAGCACCGAAGTACGATTGTGATCGGAACTACGGTATCTAATACCCGTAGGATGGTGAAAACGAGAATAAATGGGTGGTTCCTTACCGAAATATGGTACAGAGTGAGCTTAGAATGATAAAAACATATTTAGATCGGCGATTCTAAACCAAACCTATTGCACAAAGGAGACCTAGAATGGTGAGAACGAGTATAGATTGGCGATACCAAGAGAAACATGACATGAATAAGCGTGGAGTCGTTAAAACGAGTATGGATAGGCGATTCTAACCGAGATATGGTGAAGAACATGGTGTCACGACCCGCACCCGGTTTAGGGGCACGAGTGCGTGGGTACGTCCAGCCTACGCCGCAGCATCGGCGGTAGAACGCTGTCTAGGTCTTGATTCTATCTAGCCAATCTCACACAAGCATCCAATCTCCATAAGGAGGTACGGATAACACAATGAAATGAACACATACTCAATCACATGATTACAGCACGATAAGATTTTGAATAAAAAACTGAAATTAAACACAACACAAGTCCACAAGAAATAACTTAACTTAACAATATCCAAGAATCATCAAAATGCCGGAGACAAATCCGGTACCAACTAGTCTACTTAAGAACTATCAATGAATAATAATTCCGACTAGACCTCCAGAATCAACCACTACCAAGTCTGCAGCTACTCACCATAAGTGTCGGACAGCGGTCATCTAAGGCATAGTCTGGAAAAATGTTTCCAGTCAGGAAGGAGCAAAGCACAATCTCAAATAACAATTCCATTAATTGATAATGTCTATAATACAATAAAACATGTCATGCTAGCTACTGAGAAGACAGTGAAATAAATGAAATGGCAATTTTTTAAGAGAGACAGGCAATATGATATAGTCATTGCATGTATGGAAATAAAAGAACAAGGAACAGTATCATATACGGGTGATGTAGTATATGATTAAAAATAAAGAACTGTAACTATTCTAAGTGTTTGAAATAGTAGTTTCGAAATGTGATCGGCTTGGGAACATGTACGGTTGCTATAAGGCCTGGCTAATCATGGGTGAAGAGCATGATTAACACTTACGGTTTTTATACTACAATAAGAGGTTATGATCACATTTCTTACTAACTACTTCCCCGCCCCCAACTAGTACTGTGGATCCAACCATGACACGTCACGATACACGAGCAAGTAAAGTCTATCATGTACGGTTTCTAAATATACATGTCGTGTACAATGTCAATACGATAATTAAGGTAACATCTCATGACTGCAGATCCAAGCTATACTAGTCCGTGTAGCACAGTGTCAAAGATTCAGTTGTAACATTTCAAGATCATTGAACTTATAGCAATTATCAAGAATTGGAAATTATCAGAGAATGTACTTGCCTTGGTCCTTAGCTGGTATTTATGGATGTCCTGTTCCAGAGTATCCCCTGGTAAACCAACAGTCCTATAAACACATCACAATATGACATTTGTATCAGAAGCTGTCCTAACACTCAATAGAAATACACTGGCCTTAGGCTATGCCAGGCAGGGCACTAGTCAACTAGGGTCATCTAGTAGGGATATATAATTATAACATCTCATTAACTAGTATATAATTTCCATCCAGTACAATTACAGATATATGTATAAATATATATATACTTTAAAATAAATGATTCTTGTATGTATATATAAACATAATAATTTATACTTACAATATTTTATACATGCACCAATTTAAATGTATCTACAATATATATATACATATATATTCCTTTTAAAATTACATATTTACTTTATACTAGTGTATACTCATATATATGCCAAAATACATTAATTAAATATAAATACCTTACATTTTATATACAAATTAAATGAATTACATATACTAATTATTTATACAATTAAATAAAATAATTACTATACGTATTTATATTCTAAATACTTACATTATATATATACTAATTATTATATATACAATTTAAATATATACTTATACAAATATATATACAATACATTTATAAATTTAATATACACTTATACACATATATACTAATTATATACCTTTATATATAATATACTATACATTTACATATTAAAATAGATATTAACATATATTAAACATTAATTAATAAATAATTATACATATACATATTTAATACACATAGGCTATATTTAACATACACTTAATTTTTAATAAAAAATAAATACTACACATAAGGTGTTTAAATATTAATTAACAATTGCTATACTTATTTACGTATTTAAAACATTGATTAGATATTAATATTTATACACATATACATACATACGTACGTATTAGATAGTTATTAAACATATATTATACACTAAATTTTTATGCAAATACATTTACAAAATATATGTTCATGTACACAAATTAACCATTCATATATACATTAATTAAAAATTACAATTATATATACAATTTACATGTTAATATATACATATACGTATATACATATAAAGATACATATATATATAAAGATATATATACAAATAGATATATATATATATATATAAAGATATATATATATATATATATATAAACAGAGAGAGAGAGAGAGAAAGGAGACTTACAGTTGGAGCCGGAGTTGCCGGACGCCGGAGGGCCGCCGGTGGGGTGCAGCAGCGCCGGACCGAGTGTAGAGGAGATGGAGGGGAGGAAGGAGCCGCCGAGTTGAAGATGGCCGCCGGATCGGTTTGGGAGTTGCCGGAGTGGCTGAACAGGCCGGCTGTGGGGAGTCGGCCGAGAGCACAGGGCCGCCGGGTGATGTAGCCGCCGGATCGTCGGCAGAGGGAGGGAAGCCGCGGTGCCGCCGGCTGGAGGAGCAGCGGCCGCGGTTCAAAGGGGGCTCCGGAGTTCAGGGCCGCCGGACGCCGAGGGAGGAAGTCGGCCACCTGGCCGGAGCACCCAGGGACAGCCGGGAAGCACAGTAAAGGGCCGGGGGTTGCACAGTAACCCCAAGTTTCCCCCTTTAATTCAAAATTCAAAGAAAGAAAAAGAAAAACAATAAGAAGAAGGAAGGAAGAAGGAGAAGAAGGAAGAAGAAAGGAAAGAGAAAAGAAAGGAAGGAGGAAAGAAATCCCACGTATGAGAGAGAGGGGGCTTGGAGGCTTGTGAGGGGGGATTCTAGGTAGTCTAGGGATTAGGGTTTGATAGGACATGATATTAAATAGGAGAGAGGGTTCATGAATCCAATGGTGAGGATGCACCCAATTAAATGGGTGGTCCAGATTTGTCAAGAGAAATTAATTCATGGGGCTTTGAGGGTGAGTTTAATTAAAATATTAGATTCCCTCATTGATTAAAATAATTGGGTGAGGCCACAAAATGCCAATTTGCAATTTAGTCCCCTTAAATTTGGGAAATTGCACAAACACAAAAATGACGAAAATTGGGCGGGCTATTCGGGGTCCGATATTTTGTAGGGTCAGGGGGCACTGTAAGATGGGTATGGGCTGAATTTGGAGGGCACTGGAATTAATTTGTGATTTTAAAATCAGATAAAATGGTATCCTCAAATTAAATAGAAATAAAATGCAAGTTGGGTTCAACAATTGATTAGGAGTACTTGGGGTCAAAATCAGGTCAAGTCATCAATACCAATATTGCAGAAGACTTAGAACAGAATATTACCCTAATTTGGGCCGCACGAAAAATAGGTCAAGATGGCCTCCAATTTTCGATTGGAACGCACAACGATACAAAAATAGGAAATTAAAAATAACGTCCGCGACGATTTTTGTGCGGCCAGAAACAATGCACAAGGGGCAAAATTATGAGTTGCAAAAATAGCAGAATTGAAGGCGGACATGTCTAGGACAAGATTGTGAAATTTGTTGGAAGACAAAAGTCTGGATAGGGCTCCAAATATCGAAGCAAAGGCAATACGCAAAAATATTAAATAAAATACAGTAATTAATTAAAATCTCCAATTATTAAATTCTAAATAAAATAACAAAATCCAGAATTCTATAATTCGGACAGGGGTTCGTCTATTGAGCTTCTAGGTCTAGTCTGCTAGCTAAAATAAAATAATGAACACTGCATCCAATACTATAATTATTTACACATCACACATAATAACTATTTAAATCAAATATATTATTATGCAATTAATTAATGGTAAATAACATAATAGTAAATATTGTAAAAATTCAAAAATACCCCTGTTTTCAGAATGTGGTAGTGACAAGTCTACCCACCTTAAAAGAATTTCGTCCTCGAAATTTAAAATCCTCCAAGTAGCATTAAACCATACACATTATTATTATTCCCTCCATTAACTTCTCAACCACGAATAATCCACAAGGTCTTTTCACCATTTCCAAAAATCTGAAATTATCTGTATTCCTGTAAGAATCCCCGATATAGAATCAAAGTCCCTTTTTATTAAAAATTTCCTGAAAGTTTTGAGTTAATAATCCAATGTCCGGAATTTATATCCACTCCTCAAAATACTCAACAATATGATATTTAAGGAGTCTCCCAATGTGATATCCAAATATAAGGTTCTAAAATTCATAACTTGCAATTAAATAAGTACATTGATAAATCTCCCAAAATTTCCAAATTAAAACCAACTTAACCATGTCAAAATCTTTCCTGGAATTAATTAAACCACCAATTATGCCATGTTAACTTCTTAACCATTTGTTTATATCAATAATTATCCTCAAATTTTTAAATCCTCGATTGTTTTATTTTTGTATTTACTACCATCAAAATTTAAATTCCTCAAATCATATAATCATGAACCACTCCATATTGTTATTTCACAATAAATTCGTTCAAAATTCTATAAATAGCATATCCCTAAAAATCTTCAAAATAAATCAAATCACATTCTTATCACAATATTCTCCAAAATTTTAAGTTAATGACGAAATGCAATAATTTAATATTCCATCCTCTAATTGAAATCCAATTAATGCATATTTCTAAAATTGAATCTCATCCCAAAATTTGAATTCTACACTAATCCATTTGTGTTCTTATCCCTCGATTTTTTTTTTTTTTTTTCCACATAATATGCAACGATGTAATACCTATGCAACCTCCAATACAATATTCAAGATATAAGTTCATAACTTGCAGCCCAATAAATATATCGATGGCCTTCTTAAAGTCCTCAATTTCAATTATAAATTCAATCATTTCACAATCGTCTTAAAATCAAATGATTTAACAAAACTTCAATTACGCCATATTAAATTCCCAACTCTTTATTTAATTTAATATTTTTCCTCAAATTTTAGGCACCTTGTCTCTCTTTGTCAAGTCATAACCTCTTCGTTAATCTTTATTACAGTTAAATCCTCAACAATCAAAGTCTAAGAGAATTCTACCTACACCCATACAACATGCAACCTAAAGGAAATATGTATGATCATGGTGTCTTTTGTCAGGGTATTACAGTTTCTGTATCAGGGGTACTACTAACTACATTATAACAAGAATCATGCATGCGACTATGGTACTAAGGTATCAATCAATCAGAAGACAAAAGAACATGAAGAAAGAAAAGAAAGAACCTGCTAATATATACTTGCAATATCTTCTAACATAATCATAGGTCAAATGATGCAGGAAAGGTTTGATACTTCTATCTCTTTAGGTACCACACTTTACTACCACCCTAGATTGACACCCAAGTCAGTTGGCAGTGAGATCTCAATCATACTCAAGTCATCAGATCCTTACACATGTATATCATCTACTCATATATTAATATTCATCTCTTATCTACCATAAAGTTAATCCTCGAAATAATCGTCAAGGTTTAACTTCCCGATCAACTTAAAAATAATTGCATACACTCCTCAAAATCAGATACTCAATATAAAAAATTTAATCACCCTTAAAATCCTTATAGCCTTGACTATGTTTATTGAATTGAATTTGAATACTCAAAATTTAATAACATAAAGTCTCATCTCCTCAAAAATTCTTTAAAAATTGAAATTTATTTCCACTCTACAAATTATAAATTTAATCCACAAGTATACATATACTACTCACAGTCTCTAATACTCAAGGTGCACACTAATACTAATTATTTACAACCTCAACTGTGTACGAAAATTGTACTGTCCGAATTATTTGCACTATCATTTCCAATAATCCAAATTATCATCTCGCATATTTTCTTCAATGATTTTCTATCTATATTACTTAATACCCCAATCTGTTTGTCATCACACGAAGTACTTACTGTCATTTGCACCTTGCTCAACAATATTTGATATAGAATCACTAGCACTATTGGTATGGTAACACTAGCTTCATCCTTAGATTAACTCGTCAGACTTATTATAAATCACGATCACTTGCACTTTCTATAATACCAATACTAATTATAATAACACCTATCATAGAACTATTGCTACAAGGTACTATGCTATGGGTATCTCTAGATTAATGCCTAATGCTCATGTGTCCAACTAGGAAACACTTACAATTCACAGGCAACACTCAGTCAACTAATACAAGACACAACCAAAATTGCAAGTCACTAATTATCATACTAACAAGGAATAAGCTCAAAAGGAAATGGATCAAGGACGGAAGGTATCCTTACTGCTAGTAAAGAAAAGAAGCGATGGAACAAAGTCCTGAAATAACAAAATGGATAAGTCTTGAGATGATATTTTAAGGACCAATCTAAGATACAACCTGATAATCATACACGTCTGCCAGAAATCATGACACACAGAATTCCTCGCCACGCCAGTAAGCATAGAGGCGATAACGACAGGTTCCGTAACTAAGGTATGCAACTCTATAATCATGTCATCTAGAATCCTCGCCACGCCAACCGGTATGGCTGCGAGAAACTCTAAATCTCATAACTAAAGTATGTACATCCAAGTTAGGTTCCTACGTTCTCGTCACGACAGTTAATATGGCTGCGATAAATTCTAGGTTCCATAATCAAAGTAGACGTTTTACCTTTCTCACTGTCCTCATCAATATACGTCATCAGATGATACCGTAAATTTTAGCCCGTAAAATTCACCTTGATATGAAATCAAAACTCCACAATGATACCAAGAATTAAAGTTAACGACTGGTCAACAAGAATTAAACTCAATATCCAAAAGTGAGGACGGACGAAAACAAGGAGGAAGGGTTTAAATTGGAATTTATAATGAGATTCTCAAGGGTCGTCCGAGGAATCTCTCAAATAATTTGTGATTGAGTATCCTCTATCATCCTAGTATCCTAGGTCCTATGTCCTATAGCAGGCACGCAATAGTGTAACAAAGATGCCACACTACTACGACATCGCACAACTCGCGAAGTCTGACCTGCATGGGCCACCACTAAAAACGTGTCACGACCCGCACCCGGTTTAGGGGCACGAGTGCGTGGGTACGTCCAGCCTACGCCGCAGCATCGGCGGTAGAACGCTGTCTAGGTCTTGATTCTATCTAGCCAATCTCACACAAGCATCCAATCTCCATAAGGAGGTACGGATAACACAATGAAATGAACACATACTCAATCACATGATTACAGCACGATAAGATTTCGAATAAAAAACTGAAATTAAACACAACACAAGTCCACAAGAAATAACTTAACTTAACAATATCCAAGAATCATCAAAATGCCGGAGACAAATCCGGTACCAACTAGTCTACTTAAGAACTATCAATGAATAATAATTCCGACTAGACCTCCAGAATCAACCACTACCAAGTCTGTAGCTACTCACCATAAGTGTCGGACAGCGGTCATCTAAGGCATAGTCTGGAAAAATGTTTCCAGTCAGGAAGGAGCAAAGCACAATCTCAAATAACAATTCCATTAATTGATAATGTCTATAATACAATAAAACATGTCATGCTAGCTACTGAGAAGACAGTGAAATAAATGAAATGGCAATTTTTTAAGAGAGACAGGCAATATGATATAGTCATTGCATGTATGGAAATAAAAGAACAAGGAACAGTATCATATACGGGTGATGTAGTATATGATTAAAAATAAAGAACTGTAACTATTCTAAGTGTTTGAAATAGTAGTTTCGAAATGTGATCGGCTTGGGAACATGTACGGTTGCTATAAGGCCTGGCTAATCATGGGTGAAGAGCATGATTAACACTTACGGTTTTTATACTACAATAAGAGGTTATGATCACATTTCTTACTAACTACTTCCCCGCCCCCAACTAGTACTGTGGATCCAACCATGACACGTCACGATACACGAGCAAGTAAAGTCTATCATGTACGGTTTCTAAATATACATGTCGTGTACAATGTCAATACGATAATTAAGGTAACATCTCATGACTGCAGATCCAAGCTATACTAGTCCGTGTAGCACAGTGTCAAAGATTCAGTTGTAACATTTCAAGATCATTGAACTTATAGCAATTATCAAGAATTGGAAATTATCAGAGAATGTACTTGCCTTGGTCCTT
Organism: Iris macrosiphon; assembly: GCA_036927795.1. Lineage (NCBI taxonomy): Eukaryota > Viridiplantae > Streptophyta > Magnoliopsida > Asparagales > Iridaceae > Iris > Iris macrosiphon. Next base: position 9,613 of record JAYESA010001445.1, read on the forward strand.
AGCTGGTATTTATGGATGTCATGTTCCAGAGTATCCCCTGGTAAACCAACAGTCCTATAAACACATCACAATATGACATTTGTATCAGAAGCTGTCCTAACACTCAATAGAAATACACTGGCCTTAGGCTATGCCAGGCAGGGCACTAGTCAACTAGGGTCATCTAGTAGGGATATATAATTATAACATCTCATTAACTAGTATATAATTTCCATCCAGTACAATTACAGATATATGTATAAATATATATATACTTTAAAATAAATGATTCTTGTATGTATATATAAACATAATAATTTATACTTACAATATTTTATACATGCACCAATTTAAATGTATCTACAATATATATATACATATATATTCCTTTTAAAATTACATATTTACTTTATACTAGTGTATACTCATATATATGCCAAAATACATTAATTAAATATAAATACCTTACATTTTATATACAAATTAAATGAATTACATATACTAATTATTTATACAATTAAATAAAATAATTACTATACGTATTTATATTCTAAATACTTACATTATATATATACTAATTATTATATATACAATTTAAATATATACTTATACAAATATATATACAATACATTTATAAATTTAATATACACTTATACACATATATACTAATTATATACCTTTATATATAATATACTATACATTTACATATTAAAATAGATATTAACATATATTAAACATTAATTAATAAATAATTATACATATACATATTTAATACACATAGGCTATATTTAACATACACTTAATTTTTAATAAAAAATAAATACTACACATAAGGTGTTTAAATATTAATTAACAATTGCTATACTTATTTACGTATTTAAAACATTGATTAGATATTAATATTTATACACATATACATACATACGTACGTATTAGATAGTTATTAAACATATATTATACACTAAATTTTTATGCAAATACATTTACAAAATATATGTTCATGTACACAAATTAACCATTCATATATACATTAATTAAAAATTACAATTATATATACAATTTACATGTTAATATATACATATACGTATATACATATAAAGATACATATATATATAAAGATATATATACAAATAGATATATATATATATATAAAGATATATATATATATATATATATATAAACAGAGAGAGAGAGAGAAAGGAGACTTACAGTTGGAGCCGGAGTTGCCGGACGCCGGAGGGCCGCCGGTGGGGTGCAGCAGCGCCGGACCGAGTGTAGAGGAGATGGAGGGGAGGAAGGAGCCGCCGAGTTGAAGATGGCCGCCGGATCGGTTTGGGAGTTGCCGGAGTGGCTGAACAGGCCGGCTGTGGGGAGTCGGCCGAGAGCACAGGGCCGCCGGGTGATGTAGCCGCCGGATCGTCGGCAGAGGGAGGGAAGCCGCGGTGCCGCCGGCTGGAGGAGCAGCGGCCGCGGTTCAAAGGGGGCTCCGGAGTTCAGGGCCGCCGGACGCCGAGGGAGGAAGTCGGCCACCTGGCCGGAGCACCCAGGGACAGCCGGGAAGCACAGTAAAGGGCCGGGGGTTGCACAGTAACCCCAAGTTTCCCCCTTTAATTCAAAATTCAAAGAAAGAAAAAGAAAAACAATAAGAAGAAGGAAGGAAGAAGGAGAAGAAGGAAGAAGAAAGGAAAGAGAAAAGAAAGGAAGGAGGAAAGAAATCCCACGTATGAGAGAGAGGGGGCTTGGAGGCTTGTGAGGGGGGATTCTAGGTAGTCTAGGGATTAGGGTTTGATAGGACATGATATTAAATAGGAGAGAGGGTTCATGAATCCAATGGTGAGGATGCACCCAATTAAATGGGTGGTCCAGATTTGTCAAGAGAAATTAATTCATGGGGCTTTGAGGGTGAGTTTAATTAAAATATTGGATTCCCTCATTGATTAAAATAATTGGGTGAGGCCACAAAATGCCAATTTGCAATTTAGTCCCCTTAAATTTGGGAAATTGCACAAACACAAAAATAACGAAAATTGGGCGGGCTATTCGGGGTCCGATATTTTGTAGGGTCAGGAGGCACTGTAAGATGGGTATGGGCTGAATTTGAAGGGCACTGGAATTAATTTGTGATTTTAAAATCAGATAAAATGGTATCCTCAAATTAAATAGAAATAAAATGCAAGTTGGGTTCAACAATTGATTAGGAGTACTTGGGGTCAAAATCAGGTCAAGTCATCAATACCAATATTGCAGAAGACTTAGAACAGAATATTACCCTAATTTGGGCCGCACGAAAAATAGGTCAAGATGGCCTCCAATTTTCGATTGGAACGCACAACGATACAAAAATAGGAAATTAAAAATAACGTCCGCGACGATTTTTGTGCGGCCAGAAACAATGCACAAGGGGCAAAATTATGAGTTGCAAAAATAGCAGAATTGAAGGCGGACATGTCTAGGACAAGATTGTGAAATTTGTTGGAAGACAAAAGTCTGGATAGGGCTCCAAATATCGAAGCAAAGGCAATACGCAAAAATATTAAATAAAATACAGTAATTAATTAAAATCTCCAATTATTAAATTCTAAATAAAATAACAAAATCCAGAATTCTATAATTCGGACAGGGGTTCGTCTACTGAGCTTCTAGGTCTAGTCTGCTAGCTAAAATAAAATAATGAACACTGCATCCAATACTATAATTATTTACACATCACACATAATAACTATTTAAATCAAATATATTATTATGCAATTAATTAATGGTAAATAACATAATAGTAAATATTGTAAAAATTCAAAAATACCCCTGTTTTCAGAATGTGGTAGTGACACATGGTGTAGTATAAGCATAGATGGTGAAAACGAGTACAGATGGGTGATCTTAACCGAAATATGGTGCAAAAGTGGCGTAGATTTGTGGAAACGGGTACCGAAATGTGATTGTGATCGAAATAAGCTATCAATTACTCGTGGGATGGTGAAAACGAGTATAAATGAGCGGTTCTAACCGAAATATGGTATAGAATGAGCGTAGAAAGATAAAAACATGTTTAGACCGGTGATTCTAACCAAAACACGTTACAAAAGAGATGTAGAATGGTGAAAACGAGTGTAGATGGACGATTCTAGCAGAACATGATATAGAATGAGCGTAGAATGGTTAAAACGAGCATCGATGGTGGATCCTTATAGCGATATGGTTTAGAATAGGCATAGACTGACGAAAGCGAGTGTAGATGGGTGATTCTAATCGAAATTATGGTACAGAACGAGCTTAGATCGGTGAAAGCAGGTACAAATAAGTGATTCTATCCGAAATATGAAGTAGAATGATGAAAATGACCAATGGATGAGTGATTCTATCAGAAATGTGGAATAAAATAGGTGTAGAATGCGAAAGAGGAGCATAACGGTGTGACGCTAAACGAAATTATGGCACAGAATGGGCATAGAATGGTGAAAACAAGTATAGACGGGTGATTCTAACCGAAATATAGTATACAAGTGGCCCGGATTAGTGAAACGAGTACAGAAATGTGATTCTAGCCGAAATAAGGTATCAAATACTCGTGAAATGGTGGAAACGGGTATAAATGAGTGTTTCGAGCCAAGACAAGATGTAATATAATCGTAGAACGATGGAGACGGGTTTGGATCATCGATTCTAACCGAAATATGCTATAAAATGGGGGTAGGATCGTGGAGACGAGTATAGACGAGTGATTCTAGCCGAAATATGGTGTATGATATGCGTAGATTGGTGAGAACGAGTACGGATTGGTGACTCTAACCGAAATGTGGTAGAAAAGTGGCATAGATTTGTGGAAACGAGCACCGAAGTACGATTGTGATCGGAATACGGTATCTAATACCCGTAGGATGGTGAAAACGAGAATAAATGGGTGGTTCCTTACCGAAATATGGTACAGAGTGAGCTTAGAATGATAAAAATGTATTTAGATCGGCGATTCTAAACCAAACTATTGCACAAAGGAGACTAGAATGGTGAGAACGAGTATAGATTGGCGATACCAAGAGAAACATGGCATGGAATAAGCGTGGAGTCGTTAAAACGAGTATGGATAGGCGATTCTAACCGAGATATGGTAAAGAACATGGTGTAGTATAAGCATAGATGGTGAAAACGAGTACAGATGGGTGATCTTAACCGAAATATGGTGCAAAAGTGGCGTAGATTTGTGGAAACGGGTACCGAAATATGATTGTGATCGAAATAAGCTATCAATTACTCGTGGGATGGTGAAAATGAGTATAAATGACCGGTTCTAACCGAAATATGGTATAGAATGAGCGTAGAAAGATAAAAACATGTTTAGACCGGTGATTCTAACCAAAACACGTTACAAAAGAGATGTAGAATGGTGAAAACGAGTGTAGATGGACGATTCTAGCCGAACATGATATAGAATGAGCGTAGAATGATTAAAACGAGCATCGATGGTGGATCCTTATAGCGATATGGTTTAGAATAGGCATAGACTGACGAAAGCGAGTGTAGATGGGTGATTCTAATCTAATTATGGTACAGAACGAGCTTAGATCGGTGAAAGCAGGTACAAATAAGTGATTCTATCCGAAATATGGAGTAGAATGATGAAAATGACCAATGGATGAGTGATTCTATCAGAAATGTGGAATAAAACAGGTGTAGAATGCGAAAGAGGAGCATAACGGTGTGACGCTAAACGAAATTATGGCGCAGAATGGGCATAGAATGGTGAAAACAAGTATAGACGGGTGATTCTAACCGAAATATAGTATACAAGTGGCCCGGATTAGTGAAACGAGTACAGAAATGTGATTCTAGCCAAAATAAGGTATCAAATACTCGTGAAAAGGTGGAAACGGGTATAAATGAGTGTTTCGAGCCAAGACAAGATGTAATATAATCGTAGAACGATGGAGACGGGTTTGGATCATCGATTCTAACCGAAATATGCTATAAAATGGGGGTAGGATCGTGGAGACGAGTATAGACGAGTGATTCTAGCCGAAATATGGTATATGATATGCGTAGATTGGTGAGAACGAGTACGGATTGGTGACTCTAACCGAAATATGGTAGAAAAGTGGCATAGATTTGTGGAAACGAGCACCGAAGTACGATTGTGATCGGAATACGGTATCTAATACCCGTAGGATGGTGAAAACGAGAATAAATGGGTGGTTCCTTACCGAAATATGGTACAGAGTGAGCTTAGAATGATAAAAACGTATTTAGATCGGCGATTCTAAACCAAACTATTGCACAAAGGAGACCTAGAATGGTGAGAACGAGTATAGATTGGCGATACCAAGAGAAACATGACATGGAATAAGCGTGTAGTCGTTAAAACGAGTATGGATAGGCGATTCTAACCGAGATATGGTGAAGAACATGGTGTAGTATAAGCATAGATGGTGAAAACGAGTACAGATGGGTGATCTTAACCGAAATATGGTGCAAAAGTGGCGTAGATTTGTGGAAACGGGTACCGAAATGTGATTGTGATCGAAATAAGCTATCAATTACTCGTGGGATGGTGAAAACGAGTATAAATGAGCGGTTTTAACCGAAATATGGTATAGAATGAGCGTAGAAAGATAAAAACATGTTTAGACCGGTGATTCTAACCAAAACACGTTACAAAAGAGATGTAGAATGGTGAAAACGAGTGTAGATGGACGATTCTAGCCGAACATGATATAGAATAAGCGTAAAATGGTTAAAACGAGCATCGATGGTGGATCCTTACAGCGATATGGTTTAGAATAGGCATAGACTGACGAAAGCGAGTGTAGATGGGTGATTCTAATCGAAATTATGGTACAGAACGAGCTTAGATCGGTGAAAGCAGGTACAAATAAGTGATTCTATCCGAAATATGGAGTAGAATGATGAAAACGACCAATGGATGAGTGATTCTATCAGAAATGTGGAATAAAACAGGTGTAGAATGCGAAAGAGGAGCATAACGGTGTGACGCTAAACGAAATTATGGCACAGAATGGGCATAGAATGGTGAAAACAAGTATAGACGGGTGATTCTAACCGAAATATAGTATACAAGTGGCCCGGATTAGTGAAACGAGTACAGAAATGTGATTCTAGCCGAAATAAGATATCAAATACTCGTGAAATGGTGGAAACGGGTATAAATGAGTGTTTCGAGCCAAGACAAGATGTAATATAATCGTAGAACGATGGAGACGGGTTTGGATCATCGATTCTAACCGAAATATGCTATAAAACGGGGGTAGGATCGTGGAGACGAGTATAGACGAGTGATTCTAGCCGAAATATGGTGTATGATATGCGTAGATTGGTGAGAACGAGTACGGATTGGTGACTCTAACCGAAATATGGTAGAAAAGTGGCATAGATTTGTGGAAACGAGCACCGAAGTACGATTGTGATCGGAATACGGTATCTAATACCCGTAGGATGGTGAAAACAAGAATAAATGGGTGGTTCCTTACCGAAATATGGTACAGAGTGAGCTTAGAATGATAAAAACGTATTTAGATCGGCGATTCTAAACCAAACTATTGCACAAAGGAGACCTAGAATGGTGAGAACGAGTACAGATTGGCGATACCAAGAGAAACATGACATGGAATAAGCGTGGAGTCGTTAAAACGAGTATGGATAGGCGATTCTAACCGAGATATGGTGAAGAACATGGTGTAGTATAAGCATAGATGGTGAAAACGAGTACAGATGGGTGATCTTAACCGAAATATGGTGCAAAAGTGGCGTAGATTTGTGGAAACGGGTACCGAAATATGATTGTGATCGAAATAAGCTATCAATTACTCGTGGGATGGTGAAAACGAGTATAAATGAGCGGTTCTAACCGAAATATGGTATAGAATGAGCGTAGAAAGATAAAAATATGTTTAGACCGGTGATTCTAACCAAAACACGTTACAAAAGAGATGTAGAATGGTGAAAACGAGTGTAGATGGACGATTCTAGCCGAACATGATATAGAATGAGCGTAGAATGGTTAAAACGAGCATCGATGGTGGATCCTTACAGCGATATGGTTTAGAATAGGCATAGACTGACGAAAGCGAGTGTAGATGGGTGATTCTAATCGAAATTATGGTACAGAACGAGCTTAGATCGGTGAAAGCAGGTACAAATAAGTGATTCTATCCGAAATATGGAGTAGAATGATGAAAACAACCAATGGATGAGTGATTCTATCAAAAATATGGAATAAAACAGGTGTAGAATGCGAAAGACGAGCATAACGGTATGACGCTAAACGAAATTATGGCGCAGAATGGGCATAGAATGGTGAAAACAAGTATAGACGGGTGATTCTAACCGAAATATAGTATACAAGTGGCCCGGATTAGTGAAACGAGTACAGAAATGTGATTCTAGCCGAAATAAGATATCAAATACTCGTAAAATGGTGGAAACGGGTATAAATGAGTGTTTCGAGCCAAGACAAGATGTAATATAATCGTAGAACGATGGAGACGGGTTTGGATCATCGATTCTAACCGAAATATGCTATAAAACGGGGGTAGGATCGTGGAGACGAGTATAGACGAGTGATTCTAGCCGAAATATGGTGTATGATATGCGTAGATTGGTGAGAACGAGTACGGATTGGTGACTCTAACCGAAATGTGGTAGAAAAGTGGCATAGATTTGTGGAAACGAGCACCGAAGTACGATTGTGATCGGAATACGGTATCTAATACCCGTAGGATGGTGAAAACAAGAATAAATGGGTGGTTCCTTACCGAAATATGGTACAGAGTGAGCTTAGAATGATAAAAACGTATTTAGATCGGCGATTCTAAACCAAACTATTGCACAAAGGAGACCTAGAATGGTGAGAACGAGTACAGATTGGCGATACCAAGAGAAACATGACATGGAATAAGCGTGGAGTCGTTAAAACGAGTATGGATAGGCGATTCTAACCGAGATATGGTGAAGAACATGGTGTAGTATAAGCATAGATGGTGAAAACGAGTACAGATGGGTGATCTTAACCGAAATATGGTGCAAAAGTGGCGTAGATTTGTGGAAACGGGTACCGAAATGTGATTGTGATCGAAATAAGCTATCAATTACTCGTGGGATGGTGAAAACGAGTATAAATGAGCGGTTCTAACCGAAATATGGTATAGAATAAGCGTAGAAAGATAAAAACATGTTTAGACCGGTGATTCTAACCAAAACACGTTACAAAAGAGATGTAGAATGGTGAAAACGAGTGTAGATGGACGATTCTAGCAGAACATGATATAGAATGAGCGTAGAATGGTTAAAACGAGCATCGATGGTGGATCCTTATAGCGATATGGTTTAGAATAGGCATAGACTGACGAAAGCGAGTGTAGATGGGTGATTCTAATCGAAATTATGGTACAGAACGAGCTTAGATCGGTGAAAGCAGGTACAAATAAGTGATTCTATCCGAAATATGAAGTAGAATGATGAAAATGACCAATGGATGAGTGATTCTATCAGAAATGTGGAATAAAATAGGTGTAGAATGCGAAAGAGGAGCATAACGGTGTGACGCTAAACGAAATTATGGCACAGAATGGGCATAGAATGGTGAAAACAAGTATAGACGGGTGATTCTAACCGAAATATAGTATACAAGTGGCCCGGATTAGTGAAACGAGTACAGAAATGTGATTCTAGCCGAAATAAGGTATCAAATACTCGTGAAATGGTGGAAACGGGTATAAATGAGTGTTTCGAGCCAAGACAAGATGTAATATAATCGTAGAACGATGGAGACGGGTTTGGATCATCGATTCTAACCGAAATATGCTATAAAATGGGGGTAGGATCGTGGAGACGAGTATAGATGAGTGATTCTAGCCGAAATATGGTGTATGATATGCGTAGATTGGTGAGAACGAGTACGGATTGGTGACTCTAACCGAAATGTGGTAGAAAAGTGGCATAGATTTGTGAAAACGAGCACCGAAGTACGATTGTGATCGGAATACGGTATCTAATACCCGTAGGATGGTGAAAACGAGAATAAATGGGTGGTTCCTTACCGAAATATGGTACAGAGTGAGCTTAGAATGATAAAAACGTATTTAGATCGGCGATTCTAAACCAAACTATTGCACAAAGGAGACCTAGAATGGTGAGAACGAGTATAGATTGGCGATACCAAGAGAAACATGATATGGAATAAGCGTGGAGTCGTTAAAACGAGTATGGATAGGCGATTCTAACCGAGATATGGTGAAGAACATGGTGCTGTATAAGCATAGATGGTGAAAACGAGTACAGATGGGTGATCTTAACCGAAATATGGTGCAAAAGTGGCGTAGATTTGTGGAAACGGGTACCGAAATGTGATTGTGGTCGAAATAAGCTATCAATTACTCGTGGGATGGTGAAAACGAGTATAAATGAGCGGTTCTAACCGAAATATGGTATAGAATGAGCGTAGAAAGATAAAAACATGTTTAGACCGGTGATTCTAACCAAAACACGTTACAAAAGAGATGTAGAATGGTGAAAACGAGTGTAGATGGACGATTCTAGCTGAACATGATATAGAATGAGCGTAGAATGGTTAAAACGAGCATCGATGGTGGATCCTTATAGCGATATGGTTTAGAATAGGCATAGACTGACGAAAGCGAGTGTAGATGGGTGATTCTAATCGAAATTATGGTACAGAACGAGCTTAGATCGGTGAAAGCAGGTACAAATAAGTGATTCTATCCGAAATATGGAGTAGAATGATGAAAACGACCAATGGATGAGTGATTCTATCAGAAATATGGAATAAAACAGGTGTAGAATGCGAAAGAGGAGCATAACGGTGTGACGCTAAACAAAATTATGGCGCAGAATGGGCATAGAATGGTGAAAACAAGTACAGACGGGTGATTCTAGCCGAAATATAGTACAAGTGGCCCGGATTAGTGAAACGGGTACAGAAATGTGATTCTAGCCGAAATAAGGTATCAAATACTCGTGAAATGGTGGAAACGGGTATAAATGAGTGTTTCGAGCCAAGACAAGATGTAATATAATCGTAGAACGATGGAGACGGGTTTGGATCATCGATTCTAACCGAAATATGCTATAAAACGGGGGTAGGATCGTGGAGACGAGTATAGACGAGTGATTCTAGCCGAAATATGGTGTATGATATGCGTAGATTGGTGAGAACGAGTACGGATTGGTGACTCTAACCGAAATGTGGTAGAAAAGTGGCATAGATTTGTGGAAACGAGCACCGAAGTACGATTGTGATCGGAATACGGTATCTAATACCCGTAGGATGGTGAAAACGAGAATAAATGGGTGGTTCCTTACCGAAATATGGTACAGAGTGAGCTTAGAATGATAAAAACGTATTTAGATCGGCGATTCTAAACCAAACTATTGCACAAAGGAGACCTAGAATGGTGAGAACGAGTATAGATTGGCGATACCAAGAGAAACATGACATGGAATAAGCGTGTAGTCGTTAAAACGAGTATGGATAGGCGATTCTAACCGAGATATGGTGAAGAACATGGTGTAGTATAAGCATAGATGGTGAAAACGAGTACAGATGGGTGATCTTAACAGAAATATGGTGCAAAAGTGGCGTAGATTTGTGGAAACGGGTACCGAAATGTGATTGTGATCGAAATAAGCTATCAATTACTCGTGGGATGGTGAAAACGAGTATAAATGAGCGGTTCTAACCGAAATATGGTATAGAATGAGCGTAGAAAGATAAAAACATGTTTAGACCGGTGATTCTAACCAAAACACGTTACAAAAGAGACGTAGAATGGTAAAAACGAGTGTAGATGGACGATTCTAGCCGAACATGATATAGAATGAGCGTAGAATGGTTAAACGAGCATCGATGGTGGATCCTTACAGCGATATGGTTTAGAATAGGCATAGACTGACGAAAGCGAGTGTAGATGGGTGATTCTAATCGAAATTATGGTACAGAACGAGCTTAGATCAGTGAAAGCAGGTACAAATAAGTGATTCTATCCGAAATATGGAGTAGAATGATGAAAACGACCAATGGGTGAGTGATTCTATCAGAAATGTGGAATAAAACAGGTGTAGAATGCGAAAGAGGAGCATAACGGTGTGACGCTAAACGAAATTATGGCGCAGAATGGGCATAGAATGGTGAAAACAAGTATAGACGGGTGATTCTAACCGAAATATAGTATACAAGTGGCCCGGATTAGTGAAACGAGTACAGAAATGTGATTCTAGCCGAAATAAGGTATCAAATACTCGTGAAATGGTGGAAACGGGTATAAATGAGTGTTTCGAGCCAAGACAAGATGTAATATAATCGTAGAACGATGGAGACGGGTTTGGATCATCGATTCTAACCGAAATATGCTATAAAACGGGGGTAGGATCGTGGAGACGAGTATAGACGAGTGATTCTAGCCGAAATATGGTGTATGATATGCGTAGATTGGTGAGAACGAGTACGGATTGGTGACTCTAACCGAAATGTGGTAGAAAAGTGGCATAGATTTGTGGAAACGAGCACCGAAGTACGATTGTGATCGGAATACGGTATCTAATACCCGTAGGATGGTGAAAACGAGAATAAATGGGTGGTTCCTTACCGAAATATGGTACAGAGTGAGCTTAGAATGATAAAAACATATTTAGATCGGCGATTCTAAACCAAACTATTGCACAAAGGAGACCTAGAATGGTGAGAACGAGTATAGATTGGCGATACCAAGAGAAACATGACATGGAATAAGCGTGGAGTCGTTAAAACGAGTATGGATAGGCGATTCTAACCGAGATATGGTGAAGAACATGGTGTCACGACCCGCACCCGGTTTAGGGGCACGAGTGCGTGGGTACGTCCAGCCTACGCCGCAGCATCGGCGGTAGAACGCTGTCTAGGTCTTGATTCTATCTAGCCAATCTCACACAAGCATCCAATCTCCATAAGGAGGTACGGATAACACAATGAAATGAACACATACTCAATCACATGATTACAGCACGATAAGATTTCGAATAAAAAACTGAAATTAAACACAACACAAGTCCACAAGAAATAACTTAACTTAACAATATCCAAGAATCATCAAAATGCCGGAGACAAATCCGGTACCAACTAGTCTACTTAAGAACTATCAATGAATAATAATTCCGACTAGACCTCCAGAATCAACCACTACCAAGTCTGCAGCTACTCACCATAAGTGTCGGACAGCGGTCATCTAAGGCATAGTCTGGAAAAATGTTTCCAGTCAGGAAGGAGCAAAGCACAATCTCAAATAACAATTCCATTAATTGATAATGTCTATAATACAATAAAACATGTCATGCTAGCTACTGAGAAGACAGTGAAATAAATGAAATGGCAATTTTTTAAGAGAGACAGGCAATATGATATAGTCATTGCATGTATGGAAATAAAAGAACAAGGAACAGTATCATATACGGGTGATGTAGTATATGATTAAAAATAAAGAACTGTAACTATTCTAAGTGTTTGAAATAGTAGTTTCGAAATGTGATCGGCTTGGGAACATGTACGGTTGCTATAAGGCCTGGCTAATCATGGGTGAAGAGCATGATTAACACTTACGGTTTTTATACTACAATAAGAGGTTATGATCACATTTCTTACTAACTACTTCCCCGCCCCCAACTAGTACTGTGGATCCAACCATGACACGTCACGATACACGAGCAAGTAAAGTCTATCATGTACGGTTTCTAAATATACATGTCGTGTACAATGTCAATACGATAATTAAGGTAACATCTCATGACTGCAGATCCAAGCTATACTAGTCCGTGTAGCACAGTGTCAAAGATTCAGTTGTAACATTTCAAGATCATTGAACTTATAGCAATTATCAAGAATTGGAAATTATCAGAGAATGTACTTGCCTTGGTCCTTAGCTGGTATTTATGGATGTCCTGTTCCAGAGTATCCCCTGGTAAACCAACAGTCCTATAAACACATCACAATATGACATTTGTATCAGAAGCTGTCCTAACACTCAATAGAAATACACTGGCCTTAGGCTATGCCAGGCAGGGCACTAGTCAACTAGGGTCATCTAGTAGGGATATATAATTATAACATCTCATTAACTAGTATATAATTTCCATCCAGTACAATTACAGATATATGTATAAATATATATATACTTTAAAATAAATGATTCTTGTATGTATATATAAACATAATAATTTATACTTACAATATTTTATACATGCACCAATTTAAATGTATCTACAATATATATATACATATATATTCCTTTTAAAATTACATATTTACTTTATACTAGTGTATACTCATATATATGCCAAAATACATTAATTAAATATAAATACCTTACATTTTATATACAAATTAAATGAATTACATATACTAATTATTTATACAATTAAATAAAATAATTACTATACGTATTTATATTCTAAATACTTACATTATATATATACTAATTATTATATATACAATTTAAATATATACTTATACAAATATATATACAATACATTTATAAATTTAATATACACTTATACACATATATACTAATTATATACCTTTATATATAATATACTATACATTTACATATTAAAATAGATATTAACATATATTAAACATTAATTAATAAATAATTATACATATACATATTTAATACACATAGGCTATATTTAACATACACTTAATTTTTAATAAAAAATAAATACTACACATAAGGTGTTTAAATATTAATTAACAATTGCTATACTTATTTACGTATTTAAAACATTGATTAGATATTAATATTTATACACATATACATACATACGTACGTATTAGATAGTTATTAAACATATATTATACACTAAATTTTTATGCAAATACATTTACAAAATATATGTTCATGTACACAAATTAACCATTCATATATACATTAATTAAAAATTACAATTATATATACAATTTACATGTTAATATATACATATACGTATATACATATAAAGATACATATATATATAAAGATATATATACAAATAGATATATATATATATATATAAAGATATATATATATATATATATATAAACAGAGAGAGAGAGAGAAAGGAGACTTACAGTTGGAGCCGGAGTTGCCGGACGCCGGAGGGCCGCCGGTGGGGTGCAGCAGCGCCGGACCGAGTGTAGAGGAGATGGAGGGGAGGAAGGAGCCGCCGAGTTGAAGATGGCCGCCGGATCGGTTTGGGAGTTGCCGGAGTGGCTGAACAGGCCGGCTGTGGGGAGTCGGCCGAGAGCACAGGGCCGCCGGGTGATGTAGCCGCCGGATCGTCGGCAGAGGGAGGGAAGCCGCGGTGCCGCCGGCTGGAGGAGCAGCGGCCGCGGTTCAAAGGGGGCTCCGGAGTTCAGGGCCGCCGGACGCCGAGGGAGGAAGTCGGCCACCTGGCCGGAGCACCCAGGGACAGCCGGGAAGCACAGTAAAGGGCCGGGGGTTGCACAGTAACCCCAAGTTTCCCCCTTTAATTCAAAATTCAAAGAAAGAAAAAGAAAAACAATAAGAAGAAGGAAGGAAGAAGGAGAAGAAGGAAGAAGAAAGGAAAGAGAAAAGAAAGGAAGGAGGAAAGAAATCCCACGTATGAGAGAGAGGGGGCTTGGAGGCTTGTGAGGGGGGATTCTAGGTAGTCTAGGGATTAGGGTTTGATAGGACATGATATTAAATAGGAGAGAGGGTTCATGAATCCAATGGTGAGGATGCACCCAATTAAATGGGTGGTCCAGATTTGTCAAGAGAAATTAATTCATGGGGCTTTGAGGGTGAGTTTAATTAAAATATTGGATTCCCTCATTGATTAAAATAATTGGGTGAGGCCACAAAATGCCAATTTGCAATTTAGTCCCCTTAAATTTGGGAAATTGCACAAACACAAAAATGACGAAAATTGGGCGGGCTATTCGGGGTCCGATATTTTGTAGGGTCAGGGGGCACTGTAAGATGGGTATGGGCTGAATTTGGAGGGCACTGGAATTAATTTGTGATTTTAAAATCAGATAAAATGGTATCCTCAAATTAAATAGAAATAAAATGCAAGTTGGGTTCAACAATTGATTAGGAGTACTTGGGGTCAAAATCAGGTCAAGTCATCAATACCAATATTGCAGAAGACTTAGAACAGAATATTACCCTAATTTGGGCCGCACGAAAAATAGGTCAAGATGGCCTCCAATTTTCGATTGGAACGCACAACGATACAAAAATAGGAAATTAAAAATAACGTCCGCGACGATTTTTGTGCGGCCAGAAACAATGCACAAGGGGCAAAATTATGAGTTGCAAAAATAGCAGAATTGAAGGCGGACATGTCTAGGACAAGATTGTGAAATTTGTTGGAAGACAAAAGTCTGGATAGGGCTCCAAATATCGAAGCAAAGGCAATACGCAAAAATATTAAATAAAATACAGTAATTAATTAAAATCTCCAATTATTAAATTCTAAATAAAATAACAAAATCCAGAATTCTATAATTCGGACAGGGGTTCGTCTACTGAGCTTCTAGGTCTAGTCTGCTAGCTAAAATAAAATAATGAACACTGCATCCAATACTATAATTATTTACACATCACACATAATAACTATTTAAATCAAATATATTATTATGCAATTAATTAATGGTAAATAACATAATAGTAAATATTGTAAAAATTCAAAAATACCCCTGTTTTCAGAATGTGGTAGTGACACATGGTGTAGTATAAGCATAGATGGTGAAAACGAGTACAGATGGGTGATCTTAACCGAAATATGGTGCAAAAGTGGCGTAGATTTGTGGAAACGGGTACCGAAATGTGATTGTGATCGAAATAAGCTATCAATTACTCGTGGGATGGTGAAAACGAGTATAAATGAGCGGTTCTAACCGAAATATGGTATAGAATGAGCGTAGAAAGATAAAAACATGTTTAGACCGGTGATTCTAACCAAAACACGTTACAAAAGAGATGTAGAATGGTGAAAACGAGTGTAGATGGACGATTCTAGCAGAACATGATATAGAATGAGCGTAGAATGGTTAAAACGAGCATCGATGGTGGATCCTTATAGCGATATGGTTTAGAATAGGCATAGACTGACGAAAGCGAGTGTAGATGGGTGATTCTAATCAAAATTATGGTACAGAACGAGCTTAGATCGGTGAAAGCAGGTACAAATAAGTGATTCTATCCGAAATATGAAGTAGAATGATGAAAATGACCAATGGATGAGTGATTCTATCAGAAATGTGGAATAAAATAGGTGTAGAATGCGAAAGAGGAGCATAACGGTGTGACGCTAAACGAAATTATGGCACAGAATGGGCATAGAATGGTGAAAACAAGTATAGACGGGTGATTCTAACCGAAATATAGTATACAAGTGGCCCGGATTAGTGAAACGAGTACAGAAATGTGATTCTAGCCGAAATAAGGTATCAAATACTCGTGAAATGGTGGAAACGGGTATAAATGAGTGTTTCGAGCCAAGACAAGATGTAATATAATCGTAGAACGATGGAGACGGGTTTGGATCATCGATTCTAACCGAAATATGCTATAAAATGGGGGTAGGATCGTGGAGACGAGTATAGACGAGTGATTCTAGCCGAAATATGGTGTATGATATGCGTAGATTGGTGAGAACGAGTACGGATTGGTGACTCTAACCGAAATGTGGTAGAAAAGTGGCATAGATTTGTGGAAACGAGCACCGAAGTACGATTGTGATCGGAATACGGTATCTAATACCCGTAGGATGGTGAAAACGAGAATAAATGGGTGGTTCCTTACCGAAATATGGTACAGAGTGAGCTTAGAATGATAAAAATGTATTTAGATCGGCGATTCTAAACCAAACTATTGCACAAAGGAGACTAGAATGGTGAGAACGAGTATAGATTGGCGATACCAAGAGAAACATGACATGGAATAAGCGTGGAGTCGTTAAAACGAGTATGGATAGGCGATTCTAACCGAGATATGGTAAAGAACATGGTGTAGTATAAGCATAGATGGTGAAAACGAGTACAGATGGGTGATCTTAACCGAAATATGGTGCAAAAGTGGCGTAGATTTGTGGAAACGGGTACCGAAATGTGATTGTGATCGAAATAAGCTATCAATTACTCGTGGGATGGTGAAAATGAGTATAAATGACCAGTTCTAACCGAAATATGGTATAGAATGAGCGTAGAAAGATAAAAACATGTTTAGACCGGTGATTCTAACCAAAACACGTTACAAAAGAGATGTAGAATGGTGAAAACGAGTGTAGATGGACGATTCTAGCCGAACATGATATAGAATGAGCGTAGAATGATTAAAACGAGCATCGATGGTGGATCCTTATAGCGATATGGTTTAGAATAGGCATAGACTGACGAAAGCGAGTGTAGATGGGTGATTCTAATCTAATTATGGTACAGAACGAGCTTAGATCGGTGAAAGCAGGTACAAATAAGTGATTCTATCCGAAATATGGAGTAGAATGATGAAAATGACCAATGGATGAGTGATTCTATCAGAAATGTGGAATAAAACAGGTGTAGAATGCGAAAGAGGAGCATAACGGTGTGACGCTAAACGAAATTATGGCGCAGAATGGGCATAGAATGGTGAAAACAAGTATAGACGGGTGATTCTAACCGAAATATAGTATACAAGTGGCCCGGATTAGTGAAACGAGTACAGAAATGTGATTCTAGCCAAAATAAGGTATCAAATACTCGTGAAAAGGTGGAAACGGGTATAAATGAGTGTTTCGAGCCAAGACAAGATGTAATATAATCGTAGAACGATGGAGACGGGTTTGGATCATCGATTCTAACCGAAATATGCTATAAAATGGGGTAGGATCGTGGAGACGAGTATAGACGAGTGATTCTAGCCGAAATATGGTGTATGATATGCGTAGATTGGTGAGAACGAGTACGGATTGGTGACTCTAACCGAAATATGGTAGAAAAGTGGCATAGATTTGTGGAAACGAGCACCGAAGTACGATTGTGATCGGAATACGGTATCTAATACCCGTAGGATGGTGAAAACGAGAATAAATGGGTGGTTCCTTACCGAAATATGGTACAGAGTGAGCTTAGAATGATAAAAACGTATTTAGATCGGCGATTCTAAACCAAACTATTGCACAAAGGAGACCTAGAATGGTGAGAACGAGTATAGATTGGCGATACCAAGAGAAACATGACATGGAATAAGCGTGTAGTCGTTAAAACGAGTATGGATAGGCGATTCTAACCGAGATATGGTGAAGAACATGGTGTAGTATAAGCATAGATGGTGAAAACGAGTACAGATGGGTGATCTTAACCGAAATATGGTGCAAAAGTGGCGTAGATTTGTGGAAACGGGTACCGAAATGTGATTGTGATCGAAATAAGCTATCAATTACTCGTGGGATGGTGAAAACGAGTATAAATGAGCGGTTTTAACCGAAATATGGTATAGAATGAGCGTAGAAAGATAAAAACATGTTTAGACCGGTGATTCTAACCAAAACACGTTACAAAAGAGATGTAGAATGGTAAAAACGAGTGTAGATGGACGATTCTAGCCGAACATGATATAGAATAAGCGTAAAATGGTTAAAACGAGCATCGATGGTGGATCCTTACAGCGATATGGTTTAGAATAGGCATAGACTGACGAAAGCGAGTGTAGATGGGTGATTCTAATCGAAATTATGGTACAGAACGAGCTTAGATCGGTGAAAGCAGGTACAAATAAGTGATTCTATCCGAAATATGGAGTAGAATGATGAAAACGACCAATGGATGAGTGATTCTATCAGAAATGTGGAATAAAACAGGTGTAGAATGCGAAAGAGGAGCATAACGGTATGACGCTAAACGAAATTATGGCGCAGAATGGGCATAGAATGGTGAAAACAAGTATAGACGGGTGATTCTAACCGAAATATAGTATACAAGTGGCCCGGATTAGTGAAACGAGTACAGAAATGTGATTCTAGCCGAAATAAGATATCAAATACTCGTGAAATGGTGGAAACGGGTATAAATGAGTGTTTCGAGCCAAGACAAGATGTAATATAATCGTAGAACGATGGAGACGGGTTTGGATCATCGATTCTAACCGAAATATGCTATAAAACGGGGGTAGGATCGTGGAGACGAGTATAGACGAGTGATTCTAGCCGAAATATGGTGTATGATATGCGTAGATTGGTGAGAACGAGTACGGATTGGTGACTCTAACCGAAATATGGTAGAAAAGTGGCATAGATTTGTGGAAACGAGCACCGAAGTACGATTGTGATCGGAATACGGTATCTAATACCCGTAGGATGGTGAAAACAAGAATAAATGGGTGGTTCCTTACCGAAATATGGTACAGAGTGAGCTTAGAATGATAAAAACGTATTTAGATCGGCGATTCTAAACCAAACTATTGCACAAAGGAGACCTAGAATGGTGAGAACGAGTACAGATTGGCGATACCAAGAGAAACATGACATGGAATAAGCGTGGAGTCGTTAAAACGAGTATGGATAGGCGATTCTAACCGAGATATGGTGAAGAACATGGTGTAGTATAAGCATAGATGGTGAAAACGAGTACAGATGGGTGATCTTAACCGAAATATGGTGCAAAAGTGGCGTAGATTTGTGGAAACGGGTACCGAAATGTGATTGTGATCGAAATAAGCTATCAATTACTCGTGGGATGGTGAAAACGAGTATAAATGAGCGGTTCTAACCGAAATATGGTATAGAATGAGCGTAGAAAGATAAAAACATGTTTAGACCGGTGATTCTAACCAAAACACGTTACAAAAGAGATGTAGAATGGTGAAAACGAGTGTAGATGGACGATTCTAGCAGAACATGATATAGAATGAGCGTAGAATGGTTAAAACGAGCATCGATGGTGGATCCTTATAGCGATATGGTTTAGAATAGGCATAGACTGACGAAAGCGAGTGTAGATGGGTGATTCTAATCGAAATTATGGTACAGAACGAGCTTAGATCGGTGAAAGCAGGTACAAATAAGTGATTCTATCCGAAATATGAAGTAGAATGATGAAAATGACCAATGGATGAGTGATTCTATCAGAAATGTGGAATAAAATAGGTGTAGAATGCGAAAGAGGAGCATAACGGTGTGACGCTAAACGAAATTATGGCACAGAATAGGCATAGAATGGTGAAAACAAGTATAGACGGGTGATTCTAACCGAAATATAGTATACAAGTGGCCCGGATTAGTGAAACGAGTACAGAAATGTGATTCTAGCCGAAATAAGGTATCAAATACTCGTGAAATGGTGGAAACGGGTATAAATGAGTGTTTCGAGCCAAGACAAGATGTAATATAATCGTAGAACGATGGAGACGGGTTTGGATCATCGATTCTAACCGAAATATGCTATAAAATGGGGGTAGGATCGTGGAGACGAGTATAGACGAGTGATTCTAGCCGAAATATGGTGTATGATATGCGTAGATTGGTGAGAACGAGTACGGATTGGTGACTCTAACCGAAATGTGGTAGAAAAGTGGCATAGATTTGTGGAAACGAGCACCGAAGTACGATTGTGATCGGAATACGGTATCTAATACCCGTAGGATGGTGAAAACGAGAATAAATGGGTGGTTCCTTACCGAAATATGGTACAGAGTGAGCTTAGAATGATAAAAATGTATTTAGATCGGCGATTCTAAACCAAACTATTGCACAAAGGAGACTAGAATGGTGAGAACGAGTATAGATTGGCGATACCAAGAGAAACATGACATGGAATAAGCGTGGAGTCGTTAAAACGAGTATGGATAGGCGATTCTAACCGAGATATGGTAAAGAACATGGTGTAGTATAAGCATAGATGGTGAAAACGAGTACAGATGGGTGATCTTAACCGAAATATGGTGCAAAAGTGGCGTAGATTTGTGGAAACGGGTACCGAAATGTGATTGTGATCGAAATAAGCTATCAATTACTCGTGGGATGGTGAAAATGAGTATAAATGACCGGTTCTAACCGAAATATGGTATAGAATGAGCGTAGAAAGATAAAAACATGTTTAGACCGGTGATTCTAACCAAAACACGTTACAAAAGAGATGTAGAATGGTGAAAACGAGTGTAGATGGACGATTCTAGCCGAACATGATATAGAATGAGCGTAGAATGATTAAAACGAGCATCGATGGTGGATCCTTATAGCGATATGGTTTAGAATAGGCATAGACTGACGAAAGCGAGTGTAGATGGGTGATTCTAATCTAATTATGGTACAGAACGAGCTTAGATCGGTGAAAGCAGGTACAAATAAGTGATTCTATCCGAAATATGGAGTAGAATGATGAAAATGACCAATGGATGAGTGATTCTATCAGAAATGTGGAATAAAACAGGTGTAGAATGCGAAAGAGGAGCATAACGGTGTGACGCTAAACGAAATTATGGCGCAGAATGGGCATAGAATGGTGAAAACAAGTATAGACGGGTGATTCTAACCGAAATATAGTATACAAGTGGCCCGGATTAGTGAAACGAGTACAGAAATGTGATTCTAGCCAAAATAAGGTATCAAATACTCGTGAAAAGGTGGAAACGGGTATAAATGAGTGTTTCGAGCCAAGACAAGATGTAATATAATCGTAGAACGATGGAGACGGGTTTGGATCATCGATTCTAACCGAAATATGCTATAAAATGGGGGTAGGATCGTGGAGACGAGTATAGACGAGTGATTCTAGCCGAAATATGGTGTATGATATGCGTAGATTGGTGAGAACGAGTACGGATTGGTGACTCTAACCGAAATATGGTAGAAAAGTGGCATAGATTTGTGGAAACGAGCACCGAAGTACGATTGTGATCGAAATACGGTATCTAATACCCGTAGGATGGTGAAAACGAGAATAAATGGGTGGTTCCTTACCGAAATATGGTACAGAGTGAGCTTAGAATGATAAAAACGTATTTAGATCGGCGATTCTAAACCAAACTATTGCACAAAGGAGACCTAGAATGGTGAGAACGAGTATAGATTGGCGATACCAAGAGAAACATGACATGGAATAAGCGTGTAGTCGTTAAAACGAGTATGGATAGGCGATTCTAACCGAGATATGGTGAAGAACATGGTGTAGTATAAGCATAGATGGTGAAAACGAGTACAGATGGGTGATCTTAACCGAAATATGGTGCAAAAGTGGCGTAGATTTGTGGAAACGGGTACCGAAATGTGATTGTGATCGAAATAAGCTATCAATTACTCGTGGGATGGTGAAAACGAGTATAAATGAGCGGTTTTAACCGAAATATGGTATAGAATGAGCGTAGAAAGATAAAAACATGTTTAGACCGGTGATTCTAACCAAAACACGTTACAAAAGAGATGTAGAATGGTGAAAACGAGTGTAGATGGACGATTCTAGCCGAACATGATATAGAATAAGCGTAAAATGGTTAAAACGAGCATCGATGGTGGATCCTTACAGCGATATGGTTTAGAATAGGCATAGACTGACGAAAGCGAGTGTAGATGGGTGATTCTAATCGAAATTATGGTACAGAACGAGCTTAGATCGGTGAAAGCAGGTACAAATAAGTGATTCTATCCGAAATATGGAGTAGAATGATGAAAACGACCAATGGATGAGTGATTCTATCAGAAATGTGGAATAAAACAGGTGTAGAATGCGAAAGAGGAGCATAACGGTGTGACGCTAAACGAAATTATGGCGCAGAATGGGCATAGAATGGTGAAAACAAGTATAGACGGGTGATTCTAACCGAAATATAGTATACAAGTGGCCCGGATTAGTGAAACGAGTACAGAAATGTGATTCTAGCCGAAATAAGATATCAAATACTCGTGAAATGGTGGAAACGGGTATAAATGAGTGTTTCGAGCCAAGACAAGATGTATAATCGTAGAACGATGGAGACGGGTTTGGATCATCGATTCTAACCGAAATATGCTATAAAACGGGGGTAGGATCGTGGAGACGAGTATAGACGAGTGATTCTAGCCGAAATATGGTGTATGATATGCGTAGATTGGTGAGAACGAGTACGGATTGGTGACTCTAACCGAAATGTGGTAGGAAAAGTGGCATAGATTTGGGGAAACGAGCACCGAAGTACGATTGTGATCGGAATACGGTATCTAATACCCGTAGGATGGTGAAAACGAGAATAAATGGGTGGTTCCTTACCGAAATATGGTACAGAGTGAGCTTAGAATGATAAAAACGTATTTAGATCGGCGATTCTAAACCAAACTATTGCACAAAGGAGACCTAGAATGGTGAGAACGAGTATAGATTGGCGATACCAAGAGAAATATGACATGGAATAAGCGTGGAGTCGTTAAAACGAGTATGGATAGGCGATTCTAACCGAGATAGGGTGAAGAACATGGTGTAGTATAAGCATAGATGGTGAAAACGAGTACAGATGGGTGATCTTAACCGAAATATGGTGGCAAAAGTGGCGTAGATTTGTGGAAACGGGTACCGAAATGTGATTGTGATCGAAATAAGCTATCAATTACTCGTGGGATGGTGAAAACGAGTATAAATGAGCGGTTCTAACCGAAATATGGTATAGAATGAGCGTAGAAAGATAAAAACATGTTTAGACGCGTGATTCTAACCAAAACACGTTACAAAAGAGATGTAGAATGGTGAAAACCGAGTGTAGATGGACGATTCTAGCCGAACATGATATAGAATGAGCGTAGAATGGTTAAAACGAGCATCGATGGTGGATCCTTACAGCGATATGGTTTAGAATAGGCATAGACTGACGAAAGCGAGTGTAGATGGGTGATTCTAATCGAAATTATGGTACAGAACGAGCTTAGATCGGTGAAAGCAGGTACAAATAAGTGATTCTATCCGAAATATGGAGTAGAATGATGAAAACGACCAATGGATGAGTGATTCTATCAGAAATGTGGAATAAAACAGGTGTAGAATGCGAAAGAGGAGCATAACGGTGTGACGCTAAACGAAATTATGGCGCAGAATGGGCATAGAATGGTGAAAACAAGTATAGACGGGTGATTCTAACCGAAATATAGTATACAAGTGGCCCGAATTAGTGAAACGAGTACAGAAATGTGATTCTAGCCGAATAAGGTATCAAATACTCGTGAAATGGTGGAAACGGGTATAAATGAGTGTTTCGAGCCAAGACAAGATGTAATATAATCGTAGAACGATGGAGACGGGTTTGGATCATCGATTCTAACCGAAATATGCTATAAAACGGGGGTAGGATCGTGGAGACGAGTATAGACGAGTGATTCTAGCCGAAATATGGTGTATGATATGCGTAGATTGGTGAGAACGAGTACGGATTGGTGACTCTAACCGAAATGTGGTAGAAAAGTGGCATAGATTTGGGGGAAACGAGCACCGAAGTACGATTGTGATCGGAATACGGTATCTAATACCCGTAGGATGGTGAAAACGAGAATAAATGGGTGGTTCCTTACCGAAATATGGTACAGAGTGAGCTTAGAATGATAAAAACGTATTTAGATCGGCGATTCTAAACTAAACTATTGCACAAAGGAGACCTAGAATGGTGAGAACGAGTATAGATTGGCGATACCAAGAGAAACATGACATGGAATAAGCGTGGAGTCGTTAAAACGAGTATGGATAGGCGATTCTAACCGAGATAGGGTGAAGAACATGGTGTAGTATAAGCATAGATGGTGAAAACGAGTACATATGGGTGATCTTAACCGAAATATGGTGCAAAAGTGGCGTAGATTTGTGGAAACGGGTACCGAAATGTGATTGTGATCGAAATAAGCTATCAATTACTCGTGGGATGGTGAAAACGAGTATAAATGAGCGGTTCTAACCGAAATATGGTATAGAATGAGCGTAGAAAGATAAAAACATGTTTAGACCGGTGATTCTAACCAAAACAACGTTACAAAAGAGATGTAGAATGGTGAAAACGAGCGTAGATGGACGATTCTAGCCGAACATGATATAGAATGAGCGTAGAATGGTTAAAACGAGCATCGATGGTGGATCCTTACAGCGATATGGTTTAGAATAGGCATAGACTGACGGAAAGCGAGTGTAGATGGGTGATTCTAATCGAAATTATGGTACAGAACGAGCTTAGATCGGTGAAAGCAGGTACAAATAAGTGATTCTATCCGAAATATGGAGTAGAATGATGAAAACGACCAATGGATGAGTGATTCTATCAGAAATGTGGAATAAAACAGGTGTAGAATGCGAAAGAGGAGCATAACGGTGTGACGCTAAACGAAATTATGGCGCAGAATGGGCATAGAATGGTGAAAACAAGTATAGACGGGTGATTCTAACCGAAATATAGTATACAAGTGGCCCGGATTAGTGAAACGAGTACAGAAATGTGATTCTAGCCGAAATAAGGTATCAAATACTCGTGAAATGGTGGAAACGGGTATAAATGAGTGTTTCGAGCCAAGACAAGATGTAATATAATCGTAGAACGATGGAGACGGGTTTGGATCATCGATTCTAACCGAAATATGCTATAAAACGGGGGTAGGATCGTGGAGACGAGTATAGACGAGTGATTCTAGCCGAAATATGGTGTATGATATGCGTAGATTGGTGAGAACGAGTACGGATTGGTGACTCTAACCGAAATGTGGTAGAAAAGTGGCATAGATTTGGGGAAACGAGCACCGAAGTACGATTGTGATCGGAATACGGTATCTAATACCCGTAGGATGGTGAAAACGAGAATAAATGGGTGGTTCCTTACCGAAATATGGTACAGAGTGAGCTTAGAATGATAAAAACGTATTTAGATCGGCGATTCTAAACCAAACTATTGCACAAAGGAGACCTAGAATGGTGAGAACGAGTATAGATTGGCGATACCAAGAGAAACATGACATGGAATAAGCGTGGAGTCGTTAAAACGAGTATGGATAGGCGATTCTAACCGAGATAGGGTGAAGAACATGGTGTAGTATAAGCATAGATGGTGAAAACGAGTACAGATGGGTGATCTTAACCGAAATATGGTGCAAAAGTGGCGTAGATTTGTGGAAACGGGTACCGAAATGTGATTGTGATCGAAATAAGCTATCAATTACTCGTGGATGGTGAAAACGAGTATAAATGAGCGGTTCTAACCGTAATATGGTATAGAATGAGCGTAGAAAGATAAAAACATGTTTAGACCGGTGATTCTAACCAAAACACGTTACAAAAGAGATGTAGAATGGTGAAAACGAGTGTAGATGGACGATTCTCGCCGAACATGATATAGAATGAGCGTAGAATGGTTAAAACGAGCATCGATGGTGGATCCTTACAGCGATATGGTTTAGAATAGGCATAGACTGACGAAAGCGAGTGTAGATGGGTGATTCTATCGAAATTATGGTACAGAACGAGCTTAGATCGGTGAAAGCAGGTACAAATAAGTGATTCTATCCGAAATATGGAGTAGAATGATGAAAACGACCAATGGATGAGTGATTCTATCAGAAATGTGGAATAAAACAGGTGTAGAATGCGAAAGAGGAGCATAACGGTGTGACGCTAAACG
The DNA here is from genome assembly GCA_036927795.1 of Iris macrosiphon. Lineage (NCBI taxonomy): Eukaryota > Viridiplantae > Streptophyta > Magnoliopsida > Asparagales > Iridaceae > Iris > Iris macrosiphon. The sequence continues at coordinate 36,174 of JAYESA010001445.1, forward strand.
AAATTATGGCGCAGAATGGGCATAGAATGGTGAAAACAAGTATAGACGGTGATTCTAACCGAAATATAGTATACAAGTGGCCCGGATTAGTGAAACGAGTACAGAAATGTGATTCTAGCCGAAATAAGGTATCAAATACTCGTGAAATGGTGGAAACGGGTATAAATGAGTGTTTCGAGCCAAGACAAGATGTAATATAATCGTAGAACGATGGAGACGGGTTTGGATCATCGATTCTAACCGAAATATGCTATAAAACGGGGGTAGGATCGTGGAGACGAGTATAGACGAGTGATTCTAGCCGAAATATGGTGTATGATATGCGTAGATTGGTGAGAACGAGTACGGATTGGTGACTCTAAACCGAAATGTGGTAGAAAAGTGGCATAGATTTGGGGAAACGAGCACCGAAGTACGATTGTGATCGGAATACGGTATCTAATACCCGTAGGATGGTGAAAACGAGAATAAATGGGTGGTTCCTTACCGAAATATGGTACAGAGTGAGCTTAGAATGATAAAAACGTATTTAGATCGGCGATTCTAAACTAAACTATTGCACAAAGGAGACCTAGAATGGTGAGAACGAGTATAGATTGGCGATACCAAGAGAAACATGACATGGAATAAGCGTGGAGTCGTTTAAAACGAGTATGGATAGGCGATTCTAACCGAGATAGGGTAAAGAACATGGTGTAGTATAACGCATAGATGGTGAAAACGAGTACAATATGGGTGATCTTAACCGAAATATGGTGCAAAAGTGGCGTAGATTTGTGGAAACGGGTACCGAAATGTGATTGTGATCGAAATAAGCTATCAATTACTCGTGGGATGGTGAAAACGAGTATAAATGAGCGGTTCTAACCGAAATATGGTATAGAATGAGCGTAGAAAGATAAAAACATGTTTAGACCGGTGATTCTAACCAAAACACGTTACAAAAGAGATGTAGAATGGTGAAAACGAGCGTAGATGGACGATTCTCAGCCGAACATGATATAGAATGAGCGTAGAATGGTTAAAACGAGCATCGATGGTGGATCCTTACAGCGATATGGTTTAGAATAGGCATAGACTGACGAAAGCGAGTGTAGATGGGTGATTCTAATCGAAATTATGGTACAGAACGAGCTTAGATCGGTGAAAGCAGGTACAAATAAGTGATTCTATCCGAAATATGGAGTAGAATGATGAAAACGACCAATGGATGAGTGATTCTATCAGAAATGTGGAATAAAACAGGTGTAGAATGCGAAAGAGGAGCATAACGTGTGACGCTAAACGAAATTATGGCGCAGAATGGGCATAGAATGGTGAAAACAAGTATAGACGGGTGATTCTAAACCGAAATATAGTATACAAGTGGCCCGGATTAGTGAAACGAGTACAGAAATGTGATTCTAGCCGAAATAAGGTATCAAATACTCGTGAAATGGTGGAAACGGGTATAAATGAGTGTTTCGAGCCAAGACAAGATGTAATATAATCGTAGAACGATGGAGACGGGTTTGGATCATCGATTCTAACCGAAATATGCTATAAAACGGGGGTAGGATCGTGGAGACGAGTATAGACGAGTGATTCTAGCCGAAATATGGTGTATGATATGCGTAGATTGGTGAGAACGAGTACGGATTGGTGACTCTAACCGAAATGTGTAGAAAAGTGGCATAGATTTGGGGAAACGAGCACCGAAGTACGATGTGATCGGAATACGTATCTAATACCCGTAGGATGGTGAAAACGAGAATAAATGGGTGGTTCCTTACCGAAATATGGTACAGAGTGAGCTTAGAATGATAAAACGTATTTAGATCGGCGATTCTAAACCAAACTATTGCACAAAGGAGACCTGAATGGTGAGAACGAGTATAGATTGGCGATACCAAGAGAAACATGACATGGAATAAGCGTGGAGTCGTTAAACGAGTATGGATAGGCGATTCTAACCGAGATAGGGTGAAGAACATGGTGTAGTATAAGCATAGATGGTGAAAACGAGTACAGATGGGTGATCTTAACCGAAATATGGTGCAAAAGTGGCGTAGATTTGTGGAAACGGGTACCGAAATGTGATTGTGATCGAAATAAGCTATCAATTACTCGTGGGATGGTGAAAACGAGTATAAATGAGCGGTTCTAACCGTAATATGGTATAGAATGAGCGTAGAAAGATAAAAACATGTTTAGACCGGTGATTCTAACCAAAACACGTTACAAAAAGAGATGTAGAATGGTGAAAACGAGTGTAGATGGACGATTCTAGCCGAACATGATATAGAATGAGCGTAGAATGGTTTAAAACGAGCATCGATGGTGGATCCTTACAGCGATATGGTTTAGAATAGGCATAGACTGACGAAAGCGAGTGTAGATGGGTGATTCTAATCGAAATTATGGTACAGAACGAGCTTAGATCGGTGAAAGCAGGTACAAATAAGTGATTCTATCGAAATATGGAGTAGAATGATGAAAACGACCAATGGATGAGTGATTCTATCAGAAATGTGGAATAAAACAGGTGTAGAATGCGAAGAGGAGCATAACGGTGTGACGCTAAACGAAATATGGCGCAGAATGGGCATAGAATGGTGAAAACAAGTATAGACGGGTGATTCTAACCGAAATATAGTATACAAGTGGCCCGGATTAGTGAAACGAGTACAGAAATGTGATTCTAGCCGAAATAAGGTATCAATACTCGTGAAATGGTGGAAACGGGTATAAATGAGTGTTTCGAGCCAAGACAAGATGTAATATAATCGTAGAACGATGGAGACGGGTTTGGATCATCGATTCTAACCGAAATATGCTATAAACGGGGGTAGGATCGTGGAGACGAGTATAGACGAGTGATTCTAGCCGAAATATGGTGTATGATATGCGTAGATTGGTGAGAACGAGTACGGATTGGTGACTCTAACCGAAATATGGTAGAAAAGTGGCATAGATTTGGGGAAACGAGCACCGAAGTACGATTGTGATCGGAATACGGTATCTAATACCCGTAGGATGGTGAAAACGAGAATAAATGGGTGGTTTCCTTACCGAAATATGGTACAGAGTGAGCTTAGAATGATAAAAACGTATTAGATCGGCGATTCTAAACCAAACTATTGCACAAAGGAGACCTAGAATGGTGAGAACGAGTATAGATTGGCGATACCAAGAGAAACATGACATGGAATAAGCGTGGAGTCGTTAAAACGAGTATGGATAGGCGATTCTAACCGAGATAGGGTGAAGAACATGGTGTAGTATAAGCATAGATGGTGAAAACGAGTACAGATGGGTGATCTTAACCGAAATATGGTGCAAAAGTGGCGTAGATTTGTGGAAACGGGTACCGAAATGTGATTGTGATCGAAATAAGCTATCAATTACTCGTGGGATGGTGAAAACGAGTATAAATGAGCGGTTCTACCGAAATATGGTATAGAATGAGCGTAGAAAGATAAAAACATGTTTAGACCGGTAATCCTAACCAAAACACGTTACAAAAGAGATGTAGAATGGTGAAAACGAGTGTAGATGGACGATTCTAGCCGAACATGATATAGAATGAGCGTAGAATGTTAAAACGCGCATCGATGGTGGATCCTTACAGCGATATGGTTTAGAATAGGCATAGACTGACGAAAGCGAGTGTAGATGGGTGATTCTAATCGAAATTATGGTACAGAACGAGCTTAGATCGGTGAAAGCAGGTACAAATAAGTGATTCTATCCGAAATATGGAGTAGAATGATGAAAACGACCAATGGATGAGTGATTCTATCAGAAATATGGAATAAACAGGTGTAGAAATGCGAAAGAGGAGCATAACGGTGTGACGCTAAACGAAATTATGGCGCAGAATGGGCATAGAATGGTGAAAACAAGTATAGACGGGTGATTCTAACCGAAATATAGTATACAAGTGGCCCGGATTAGTGAAACGAGTACAGAAATGTGATTCTAGCCGAAATAAGGTATCAAATACTCATGAAATGGTGGAAACGGGTATAAATGAGTGTTTCGAGCCAAGACAAGATGTAATATAATCGTAGACGATGGAGACGGGTTTGGATCATCGATTCTAACCGAAATATGCTATAAAACGGGGGTAGGATCGTGGAGACGAGTATAGACGAGTGATTCTAGCCGAAATATGGTGTATGATATGCGTAGATTGGTGAGAACGAGTACGGATTGGTGACTCTAACCGAAATGTGGTAGAAAAGTGGCATAGATTTGGGGAAACGAGCACCGAAGTACGATTGTGATCGGAATAACGGTATCTAATACCCGTAGGATGGTGAAACGAGAATAAATGGGTGGTTCCTTACCGAAATATGGTACAGAGTGAGCTTAGAATGATAAAAACGTATTTAGATCGGCGATTCTAACCAAACTATTGCACAAAGGAGACCTAGAATGGTGAGAACGAGTATAGATTGGCGATACCAAGAGAAACATGACATGGAATAAGCGTGGAGTCATTAAACGAGTATGGATAGGCGATTCTAACCGAGATAGGGTGAAGAACATGGTGTAGTATAAGCATAGATGGTGAAAACGAGTACAGATGGGTGATCTTAACCGAAATATGGTGCAAAAGTGGCGTAGATTTGTGGAAACGGGTACCGAAATGTGATTGTGATCGAAATAAGCTATCAATTACTCGTGGGATGGTGAAAACGAGTATAATGAGCGGTTCTAACAGAAATATGGTATAGAATGAGCGTAGAAAGATAAAAACATGTTTAGACCGGTGATTCTAACCAAAACACGTTACAAAAGAGATGTAGAATGGTGAAAACGAGTGTAGATGGACGATTCTAGCCGAACATGATATAGAATGAGCGTAGAATGGTTTAAAACGAGCATCGATGGTGGATCCTTACAGCGATATGGTTTAGAATAGGCATAGACTGACGAAAGCGAGTGTAGATGGGTGATTCTAATCGAAATTATGGTACAGAACGAGCTTAGATCGGTGAAAGCAGGTACAAATAAGTGATTCTATCCGAAATATGGAGTAGAATGATGAAAACGACCAATGGATGAGTGATTCTATCAGAAATGTGGAATAAAACAGGTGTAGAATGCGAAAAAGGAGCATAACGGTGTGACGCTAAACGAAATTATGGCGCAGAATGGGCATAGAATGGTGAAAACAAGTATAGACGGGTGATTCTAACCGAAATATTAGTATACAAGTGGCCCGGATTAGTGAAACGAGTACAGAAATGTGATTCTAGCCGAAATAAGGTATCAAATACTCGTGAAATGGTGGAAACGGGTATAAATGAGTGTTTCGAGCAAGACAAGATGTAATATAATCGTAGAACGATGGAGACGGTTTGGATCATCGATTCTAACCGAAATATGCTATAAAACGGGGGTAGGATCGTGGAGACGAGTATAGACGAGTGATTCTAGCCGATATATGGTGTATATATGCGTAGATTGGTGAGAACGAGTACGGATTGGTGACTCTAACCGAAATGTGGTAGAAAAGTGGCATAGATTTGGGGAAACGAGCACCGAAGTACGATTGTGATCGGAATACGGTATCTAATACCCGTAGGATGGTGAAAACGAGAATAAATGGGTGGTTCCTTACCGAAATATGGTACAGAGTGAGCTTAGAATGATAAAAACGTATTTAGATCGGCGATTCTAAACCAAACTATTGCACAAAGAAGACCTAGAATGGTGAGAACGAGTATAGATTGGCGATACCAAGAGAAACATGACATGGAATAAGCGTGGAGTCGTTAAAACGAGTATGGATAGGCGATTCTAACCGAGATAGGGTGAAGAACATGGTGTAGTATAAGCATAGATGGTGAGAAAACGAGTACAGATGGGTGATCTTAACCGAAATATGGTGCAAAAGTGGCGTAGATTTGTGGAAACGGGTACCGAAATGTGATTGTGATCGAAATAAGCTATCAATTACTCGTGGGATGGTGAAAACGAGTACTAAATGAGCGGTTCTACCGAAATATGGTATAGAATGAGCGTAGAAAGATAAATAACATGTTAGACCGGTGATTCCTAACCAAAACACGTTACAAAAGAGATGTAGAATGGTGAAAACGAGTGTAGATGGACGATTCTAGTCCGAACATGATATAGAATGAGCGTAGAATGGTTAAAAACGAGCATCGATGGTGGATCCTTACAGCGATATGGTTTAGAATAGGCATAGACTGACGAAAGCGAGTGTAGATGGGTGATCTAATCGAAATTATGGTACAGAACGAGCTTAGATCGGTGAAAGCAGGTACAAATAAGTGATTCTATCCGAAAATATGGAGTAGAATGATGAAAACGACCAATGGATGAGTGATTCTATCAGAAATGTGGAATAAAACATGTGTAGAATGCGAAAGAGGAGCATAACTGGTGTGACGCTAACGAAATTATGGCGCAGAATGGGCATAGAATGGTGAAACAAGTATAGACGGGTGATTCTAACCGAAATATAGTATACAAGTGGCCCGGATTAGTGAAACGAGTACAGAAATGTGATTCTAGCCGAATAAGGTATCAAATACTCGTGAAATGGTGGAAACGGGATAAATGAGTGTTTCGAGCCAAGACAAGATGTAATATAATCGTAGAACGATGGAGACGGGTTTGGATCATCGATTCTAACCGAAATATGCTATAAAACGGGGGTAGGATCGTGGAGACGAGATATAGACGAGTGATTCTAGCCGAAATATGGTGAATGATATGCGTAGATTGGTGAGAACGAGTACGGATTGGTGACTCTAACCGAAATGTGGTAGAAAAGTGCATAGATTTGGGGAAACGAGCACCGAAGTACGATTGTGATCGGAATACGGTATCTAATAACCCGTAGGATGGTGAAAACGAGAATAAATGGGTGGTTCCTTACCGAAATATGGTACAGAGTGAGCTTAGAATGATAAAAACGTATTTAGATCGGCGATTCTAAACCAAACTATTGCACAAAGGAGACCTAGAATGGTGAGAACGAGTATAGATTGGCGATACCAAGAGAAACATGACATGGAATAAGCGTGAGTCGTTAAAACGAGTATGGATAGGCGATTCTAACCGAGATAGGGTGAAGAACATGGTGTAGTATAAGCCATAGATGGTGAAAACGAGTACAGATGGTGATCTTAACCGAAATATGGTGCAAAAGTGGCGTAGATTTGTGGAACGGGTACCGAAATGTGATTGTGATCGAAATAAGCTATCATTACTCGTGGGATGGTGAAAACGAGTATAAATGAGCGGTTCTAACCGAAATATGGTATAGAATGAGCGTTAGAAAAGAATAAACATGTTTAGACCGTGATTCTAACCAAAACACGTTACAAAGAGATGTAGAATGGTGAAAACGAGTGTAGATGGACGATTCTAGCCGAACATGATATAGAATGAGCGTAGAATGGTTAAAACGAGCATCGATGGTGGATCCTTACAGCGATATGGTTTAGAATAGGCATAGACTGACGAAAGCGAGTGTAGATGGGTGATTCTAATCGAAATTATGGTACAGAACGAGCTTAGATCGGTGAAAGCAGGTACAAATAAGTGATTCTATCCGAAATATGGAGTAGAATGATGAAAACGACCAATGGATGAGTGATTCTATCAGAAATGTGGAATAAAACAGGTGTAGAATGCGAAAGTGGAGCATAACGGTGTGACGCTAAACGAAATTATGGCGCAGAATGGGCATAGAATGGTGAAAACAAGTATAGACGGGTGATTCTACCGAAATATAGTATACAAGTGGCCCGGATTAGTGAAACGAGTACAGAAATGTGATTCTAGGCCGAAATAAGGTATCAAATACCTCGTGAAATGGTGGAAACGGGTATAAATGAGTGTTTCGAGCCAAGACAAGATGTAATATAATCGTAGAACGATGGAGACGGGTTTGGATCATCGATTCTAACCGAAATATGCTATAAAACGGGGGTAGGATCGTGGAGACGAGTATAGACGAGTGATTCTAGCCGAAAATATGGTGTATGATATGCGTAGATTGGTGAGAACGAGTACGGATGGTGACTCTAACCGAAATGTGGTAGAAAAGTGGCATAGATATGGGGGAAACGAGCACCGAAGTACGATTGTGATCGGAATTACGGTATCTAATACCCGTTAGGATGGTGAACACGAGAATAAATGGGTGGTTCCTTACCGAAATATGGTACAGAGTGAGCTTAGAATGATAAAAACGTATTTAGATCGGGCGATTCTAAACCAAAACTATTGCACAAAGGAGACCTAGAATGGTGAGAACGAGTATAGATTGGCGATACCAAGAGAACATGACATGGAATAAGCGTGGAGTCGTAAAAACGAGTATGGATAGGCGATTCTAACCGAGATAGGGTGAAGAACATGGTGTAGTATAAGCATAGATGGTGAAAACGAGTACAGATGGGTGATCTTAACCGAAATATGGTGCAAAAGTGGCGTAGATTTGTGGAAACGGGTACCGAAATGTGATTGTGATCGAAATAAGCTATCAATACTCGTGGGATGGTGAAACGAGAATAAATGAGCGGTTCTAACCGAAATATGGTATAGAATGAGCGTAGAAAGATAAAAAACATGTTTAGACCGGTGATTCTAACCAAAACACGTTACCAAAAGAGATGTAGAATGGTGAAAACGAGTGTAGATGGACGATTCTAGCCGAACATGATATAGAATGAGCGGGTGAGACTGGTTAAAACGAGCATCGATGGTGGATCCTTACAGCGATATGGTTTAGAATAGGCATAGACTGACGAAGCGAGTGTAGATGGGTGATTCTCATCGAAATTATGGTACAGAACGAGCTTAGATCGTGAAAGCAGGTACAAATAAGTGATTCTATCCGAAATATGGAGTAGAATGATGAAAACGACCAATGGATGAGTGATTCTATCAGAAATGTGGAATAAAACAGTGTAGAATGCGAAAGAGGAGCATAACGGTGTGACGCTAACGAAATTATGGCGCAGACATGGGCATAGAATGGTGAAAACAAGTATAGACGGGTGATTCCTAACCGAAATATAGTTACAAGTGGCCCGGATTAGTGAAACGAGTACAGAAATGTTGATTCTAGCCGAAATAAGGTATCAAATACTCGTGAAATGGTGGAAACGGTATAATGAGTGTTTCGAGCCAAGACAAGATGTAATATAATCGTAGAACGATGGAGATCGGGTTTGGATCATCGATTCTAACCGAAATATGCTATAAAACGGGGGTAGGATCGTGGAGACGAGTATAGACGAGTGATTCTAGCCGAAATATGGTGTATGATATGCGTAGATTGGTGAGAACGAGTAACGGATTGGTGACTCTAACCGAAATGTGGTAGAAAAGTGCATAGATTTGGGGAAACGAGCACCGAAGTACGATTGTGATCGGAATACGGTATCTAATACCCGTAGGGATGGTGAAAACGAGAATAAATGGGTGGTTCCTTACCGAATATGGTACAGAGTGAGCTTAGAATGATAAAACGTATTTAGATCGGCGATTCTAAACCAAACTATTGCACAAAGGAGACCTAGACTGGTGAGAACGAGTATAGATTGGCGATACCAGAGAAACATGACATGGAATAAGCGTGGCGTCGTTAAAACGAGTATGGATAGGCGATTCTAACCGAGATAGGGTGAAGAACATGGTGTAGGT
>JAYESA010001446.1:25000-30000 GCA_036927795.1 Iris macrosiphon
CAACGCAGTACACTAATATTAGCAATCGAGGCAAAACAGGATATATCAGGAGCATGGCAGTGCAGGGCAAGATTTACTTTTGCATAGCCTATCTGTACAGTTTATGGCATTGAAAATGTGTTCTATACATAGCACAGTTCTAAGAAGAAATATACATTCTAACTTATTTTTATGCATATGATGAACATTTCCAAACGAGCAAGCATATAAGTAAGTAACCGTTCGTAAGTTTCATTTGACAAGCAATATTTCCCAAGTCTATTCCCTTATTATCTTGATATCTTTTAGTTATTTACTTGGTATCGTTTGATCGGGGCAAGCACGAACACGAGCTTTTAGATGTGAAGACTAGCAAGTAGGCTAGCTAATCGGGTTGGTAGCCACTCACTTTTTAGTGGTTGGAAGGAGGAAGGAAGGAAGTGATTTAGGAGTCCGCTTGAGCGACGCCTAGTGCTGGATCACCTGTATTGACACGAACAGCTGATCAGTACTTCTTCCTCTCTTTCCATTATCGGAATTGAAGTGCAGTCCTAAGAACGAAAGCAATGAAATCCATCGAAACCGTTCAAGAAAACCCAAACAAATCCGAAATCCAACTCAAGGCACGAAAGCAACAAGCGACAGCGAAAACTAGGCAACAAAGAATGCAGCGGAGAGGTCCCTCCTGACTCTGCCGCTAAGTCGATCCTTGGGGCACGGTCCACTGAATATAGGAATCGATTCCGAAGAAACAAATCCATAACGAGGACGAGTTCTTAATTCAATCTATCCCGATCGAACGATACCGTCTTAGTATTTCTTAGCCGCGCTCCCCGAATAGGGGGAACGGGGCACCACATCCTACCCAACCAATTGGAAGTTTCGTCCCGAAACTTAAGGAATAAAACCTACCACTAGGAAATAACGAGGGGAACCGTTCCCTCATATCAGATTCAAGCTCCCAAGTAGATTCTTCGACTGAGTGATTCCGCCAAAGCACGCGCACTAGAGGAACCGAACGAGTCCGAAGCAGCTTTTCTTTTCTATCCAAAATTTGCACAGGCTGTTCTACGTACGTCAAGTCGGCTTGTAGGTTCAGTTGGTCCAGGTCTACCACATGGCTCGGGTCGTACACATATTTCCTAAGCTGTGAAACATGGAATATATCGTGTACGTCGGATAGGGATGGTGGTAGAGCAATCTGATACGCAACTGAGGCAACCCGCTTTAGTATTTCGAACGGGCCGACAAATCTCGGACTCAGCTTTCCCTTTGCTCCGAACCTGCTGACTCCTCGCATGGGCGAGACCTTGAGGAATACTCGGTCGCCTACTTGGAACTCTAGTGGTCTTCGATGTGTATCCGCGTAGCTCTTTTGACGACTTTGAGCTATCTTTAATCTGTCCCGAATCAGCCGAATCTTCTGGACGGTCTGCTCCACGAGCTCAGGGCCAAGTACTTGTCGTTCTCCAACTTCGTCCCAGCAGATAGGAGATCTACACTTCCGCCCGTATAACGCCTCATACGGCGCCATTTGAATGCTCGATTGATAACTATTGTTGTAAGCAAATTCAGCTAAAGGTAGATGAAGGTCCCAACTCGTCTTCAAGTCCAAGGCGCAGAGTCGCAACATGTCTTCGAGGATCTGGTTGACACGCTCGGTTTGGCCGTCGGTCTGTGGATGGTAGGCGGAGCTAAACTTCAACTTCGTCCCCATTGCTGACTGCAGGCTTCCCCAGAAACGTGATATGAATCGACCATCTCGATCGGAGACTATGGTTACGGGCACGCCATGGAGTCGAACGATTTCATTGAGATATATCTGAGCCAGGCGGTCGGCACTCCAAGTAGATTTGATAGGCAGAAAGTGAGCTGACTTGGTGAGTCGATCGACGATAACCCAGACTGCATCATGTCCCCGTTGCGTCCTCGGCAAACCAACGATAAAATCCATCGTTATATCATCCCATTTCCACTCCGGAATAGCAAGGCTCTGCAGTTCTCCGCCTGGTTTCTGGTGTTCGACCTTTACTCGTTGACAAGCCATGCAATGCGACACAAACTGCGCCACATCCTTTTTCAAGCCGTGCCACCAGAACGTCGTGCGAAGATCCCGATACATCTTTGTGCTACCCGGATGAGAAGTATAGCTAGCATAGTGGGCTTCCGTGAGTATCTCTTCCCTGAGGGCCGCGTCGCTTGGAACGCACAGTCTTCCCTTCACTCGAAGCGTCCCATCCGTGCTTACCGCAAAGTCGGACGCCTTCCCTGCTGAGATAAGGGCATGAATCTTTTGCAGGAACGGGTCGTCCTTCTGAGCGGTCTTTACTCGTTGTAACAAGTCGGGTTCGAGGCGCAGTTGTGATACTTGCGCCCACTTTGTGTATCTGATTTTTAAGGTAATGCCCAGTGATTCAAGATCTCGGTGCAGCCTATCATCAATAGCCAAACTTCCTGCAAACACTCGACTCAGTGCGTCAGCTACGACGTTTCCCTTGCCAGGCGTGTATCTGATCATGAGGTCGAAGTCGCTTAGGAGTTCAAGCCATCGTCGCTGCCGAAGATTCAAATCCTTTTGAGTATACAAATATTTCAAACTTTTATGGTCCGTATAGATTTCACACGGCACTCCATAAAGATAGTGGCGCCACAGCTTCAATGCAAACACTACCGCGGCAAGCTCGAGGTCATGCGTTGGGTAGTTCTGCTCGTGAGGCTTTAGCTGTCTAGACGCGTAGGCAATCACTTTGTCACGTTGCATCAGGACACATCCTAGTCCCCTTCCCGATGCATCGCTATATATTTTGAAGTCATCTGGTCCGTTTGGCAAAGTAAGGACCGGGGCGGAGACGAGGCGCTGCTTTAACTCCGTAAACGAAGCTTCACAGTCGTCCGTCCAAGTAAACTTTACACCCTTCCGTGTGAGCTGCGTCAAGGGCGAAGCAATCCTAGCAAAATTTTGTATAAATCTTCGGTAGTACCCCGCCAGGCCAAGGAAACTTCGGATGTCGCTAGCTGACTCCGGTCGTTTCCACTGCGTGATTGCTTCTATTTTCTTCGGATCAACTGAGATGCCTTCCGAGGAGATGATATGCCCCAAAAATGAAATACTGTCCAGCCAAAATTCTGATTTGCTTAATCTGGCATACAACTTGTGGTCTCGAAGGGTTTGCAACACCATCCGCAGGTGTCCTGCGTGCTCATCCCTAGTCTTCGAGTACACTAAGATGTCATCGATAAACACCACCACGAATTTATCGATGAAGGGCCTAAAGACACGGTTCATCGTATCCATGAATGCAGCAGGAGCATTCATCAATCCAAACGGCATCACGGAAAACTCGTAATGGCCGTAGCGGGTTCTGAAAGCAGTCTTGGGTACGTCTTCTGGCTTAATCTTCAGCTGGTGATAGCCCGAGCGAAGATCTATTTTTGAAAACACTGCTGCTCCTTGTAGTTGATCGAACAAGTCATCAATCCGTGGCAGAGGATATTTGTTTCTGATTGTGACCTTATTCAATTCTCTATAGTCAATGCATAGGCGTAGAGTTCCGTCCTTCTTCTTCACGAAGAGCACGGGAGCGCCCCAAGGAGACACGCTTGGACGGATGAACCCGCGATCAAGCAATTCCTGGAGTTGGCGCTTTAGTTCCTTCAGCTCTGCAGGGGCCATTCTGTATGGAGGTTTGGAGATCGGCTGCGTGTTCGGAAATGTGTCAATAGTGAATTCAATCTCTCGATCGGGCGGCATGCCGGGTAGTTCGCTCGGAAACACGTCGGGGAACTCCGCCTCAACGGAATTAGGCTCGACGTTTGCGTAGTCCTGCCGCGCGTCCCGAACTGATGCTAGAAATCCCTCGCAGCCTGTGTAGAGCATTCGCCGAGCAGATTTTGCCGAAATCACCATGCAGGCCGTGGTCGCATCGTTCGCTGGACTACTGGTGTAACAGAACACGGCTTCTCCGGGCAGACGGAAAACGACTCGCTTCTCTGCACACTCAATGGTTGCCGCGCATGCGCCTAGCCAGTCCATTCCCAAGATGATATCATAGTCCCTAACATCTAGAACTAAGACATCGAGCGACAGCTTCTTCTCCCCAATACAAATGTAACCACCTAGGCATACTGAACGAACAGGGATTTTTGTACCAGAGGGGGTGCTGACATTTAAATCTAAGTGCAACGGAGTCATTTTTACATTGTTTTCCACGGCAAAATTTGTGGAAATAAAACTATGCGTTGCACCTGAATCAAATAGAACACGAGCAGGTATATTATTGAAAAGTAAGGTACCTGACACGACTGTATCTGAAGCTAATGCTTCTTCCCGTGTCATGGTATAGACTCGGCCTTGAGCTTGATTACGCCCTTGCTGAGGCGCCGCTCGATTTGCCTGAGGAGCCGGAGTCTGGTCTGGTTGCGGTGGACGACGCGGACAGCTGCTAATCTGATGGCCTGGGTCGCCGCAACGGAGACAAGTCCCAAGCTTGCGGCGACAATCTTTTTCGATATGCCCTGGCTTCCTGCAAAAGTTGCAGGTCTTGCTGGTGTCTCCACGCTGTTTACCGCCGTTATTTGGACGCTTTGAAGCGTTGTTTCCTCTATCATTGCCTTGGCGTTTGTGATTGGAAGTTTGCACAGCGCCGGCAGCAACGTGAGGATACTGCGGTTCCAGGGAGAGGGCATGGTTTAATACTTCCCTCATCGTCTGATACTGTGGGACGGATACGTGCCCGTGGATGCCAGGACGTAGCCCTCCCTCGAATCGTCTGGCACGACTCGCTGCATCCGGTAGGTAAGCGGCAGCAAATTTGGCCAGTTTGTTGAATTCTGCCGAGTATTGCTTCACCGTCATACTGCCCTGCCGGAGCTGAACGAACTCATTTTCCCGTTGACGCCGTAGAGGCGGGGGTACAAACTCCTCCTCAAACGCGGCACGAAAAGTCGTCCACGCGATCACCTCCTCTCCATGGCCAAGTTGAAGAGATCGTCGATGCACGTCCCACCAGTCGTGCGCGTTG